>JAPKID020006484.1:0-10641 GCA_026931265.2 Tropidonophis doriae | reverse complement strand
TGAGCTATACTAATATATACCCTGTTCCAAGAGGCTGATGCAATGGGAGAGCCAGCTTGGCTTAAGTGCTAGGCTTCCATATATATATGTTAGTATTATGAGCTGATCAATAAATCAAACTAAATCAAAGAGAGACCAAGATAGATCTATTTCAAACTTATTAGTTCTCATCAGTTGGTCACACCCATTCTTTACTGGGATTCGAACCAGGGCTATATTACATGCAGGGCTGGAAGCCCAGCACTCAAGCCAAGCTGGCTCTCCCATTGCATCAGCCTCTTGGCTGATGCAATGGGAAACATTGAAACATTGAAACATTAGCTATACTATATATATATATGAAACATTAGCTACTAATATACATACATACTATACATACTATATACATAGCAAGCCACAATGACATGAAAATGACAACACGTACACTATAGTGCAAATGATACAGTAATGTCACATTCTGTTTAACTAATTCAACCATTTGACTAGGAACAACCTTGATTTAAGATACATAAATTGACCTATTCATTAATACTTAGCACACACTATATATTAACTGTAACCAAAGTGGAGAATACTGAAACATGTTCTTAGGAGACATACTTCCCAATAAAAGGATGATGATTTCAATTTCCTATGCAAATATTCTCACTTTGATGGCATAGTAATCTGCAATGTAAGCCTCTGTTTGAATGATTATTGATCCCAGAATCACCATAGTAAACAAGGCACATTGTGGTGCAAATAGCAAAGCAATTTCTTTATGTAGTGCCAATTCATATTATTTACAAAGCCTTAAATTAATTTTCACTTTTTAAGTACCAGTATAAGTAGTACTGGTCAGTAAATTAGAACTAAATTCTAAGTGTAGTTCTAAGTATTAATAAATACAGATACTGGATCTTTTTAGCTCATATGAGTAACTTCTGCATACATACATTTGATTACTTTAAACTTTTGGTAACTGGAGAATACATGGAATAGAAAAATCCAAGTTTCACAAAAATACTAAATTTAATCCTGATCCATTTAAAGTTTACATTTAAGAAGTACTAGAAATAGGCTATGCATTTGATGCATTTCATAAAGCCTAAACATCATTTTTACCTCCTAATTAGGATTGTGCTTTTATTTTCTGTGAACACAGAGTTGTATTTATACTGAAATATTTACTTTCCTGAGCAATACATGTAACAATGATCTTAAAAGCTTAGTTTTCTGTACAATTATACATTTGCACAGCAAATAAAAAAAACCATTGCAACATCATATATCACATTAAAATATCATTCAATATTGTTTTCACAATGATTTGCCAAAGCTATTCATTGTCTTGTTTCTCTGTTGTAAATCTTTCCCTCAAAGCCCTCCACACATTGCCTGGTATTTTCTGATGTTTGTCTATTAAACACTGTAGTGCATCCTTTGCCTATGAGGGGAGAGAAGGATGACAAATATAAATTATTCATTATTATTGCATTGTTCAAAGATAAATTACACATACAAATCAAAAGCAACAAGGAATCATTTTCAAACTACAGTATAACATTAACCAGACATTTAGCAATTTAACCCTGAAATTACAGAACCCACACAAGTTCAAAATATATAGATTTCTTGTTGTGAAATTTAGTTTTCATCAGACAATCTATATTTTAGATACTAAATCAAATAATAAACAAAGCAGTAGAAACAAAGCTCTCCTCAGCTGGTCTGATTTTGTAAATTAGTTAAAAGGAAAGTCTGCCCTCTGCTGAAAGACAAGGCATTCTGAGACTCCAACCTCCACTGAGTAATGTGAAATCTTTAGGATCAAACTGTTGTTAGAGCATTAATTCTGTCATTAAACCAAGTTAAAACCCAAATTATTCATGTATGAAAAGTAACTAGTTAATTTTAGGATACTTCATATACCGTAGTTTCATACTCTCTCCCACATCTTGACTGAAAAGAGTGCTCATAATCAAAGACAAACCCTAATCTGGCAAGAATAAAATCATTATTTTCATAAAAGTGAATTATTGTAGTAGGGTGGGACTTATCACTTCTGGTCCATTTGAAATTTTGTTGAGGCCCTAAATTTAGTCTGACTAATAGACTTTAGGGACAGGGTTTTTTTGGTAATAGTTCCAACCACAGTGTATTGCCTGCCGAAGGATATGCAGCTCTCTCTCATTTTTAATTTTTTAAAAAAGTTTGAAAAACCATCTTTAATGGCTGTTGACTGCTGAGTTTTACTATCATATTGTTGATAGTAGATCTTTTATTCTTTGGCTTTATAAAAGTTCATTAAGCTAATTACATCATAAAGTACTTTTGCTTCTATATGATTGAACTGTAAAATATATTTTTATTTCTATAATTTTAATGAACATAAATTAAAATGCTACCTTTTAAAACAAAAAAGAATCAATTCAGAATCAAAAAGCATTTAAAAGCAGTTCCTAACTATTTAAACTATAAACAATTGACCATTATGCATTTAAGAACAACTAGAAATTTAAGAGAACTGGAGAATACCGCTGCTACATAAATAATGAATAAAACTCAACAATTCCTTGTACTTTGGGAACTTTGCCTAGAAAACGAATCAATATTGACAGAATTTCCCTATCCTTTCATTCAGCCTAATTTTAACCAACCTTGGGTTTTTGTACTATTTATTTGAATCAAAATTTATGTTTTGATCCACAGTTTGAATCACACAAACGTTATCTGAACATCCATATAGTATAAACTGAAAGTATTTTGGTAATACAGCCAGGAGTCTTTATTTTAACCTTGTGAGCTGGCATCAAGATATTAATATTCGAGAAGGAAGATCTTACTTTTTGGGTCAGTTCTTCTGCTGTGGTGTTTGGATCATATGGAATAGGATCTCCAAAATAAGTCTTCAATTTAACTGGAAAGTTTCCATACAGAGGGAATAGTGGAAAACGAAAATGCTCATATATCGATCTTAATAATTCTGATTAATTGAAAAAAGAGAGATTAATAGGGTAGCAGGTACAATTATGTATTTTTACCCATTTGTTCATTTAAAAAAAATCCAAGTAATAGTGATTCAATCAATAATCTGTATAAAATTGCTTCCTGATACAAATCTAAACAGCAAGTTAGTGCCATCCTCTTGACCTCTGCTGCTAAAAATATTAAATGATAGAGAAACATACCAGGCTAAAAAACTAGGATCTAGTGAAAGGACAGGAAACAGAAGAGAGGTAATTACAAGAAGAAGCAGTGCTTGGAAATAGTCCTTATACTGGTTTGTAATGGTCTGGAACAAGTTTAGAGTTTCAAAGTCATCTTCATGGAAGATGTCATCTGTAATTTCATCTAAAAGGACTGAGGCACTCAGAAATCTATAGAACAGTGATGGTGAACCTTTTTGTTATGGTGTACCAAAATTGTGCTATCATGCACATGTGTGCCCACACCATTCAATTCTCCTCACCCATCTGCTTATGTGCATGCTCACCCCCCACCCCCTAGGCTCCGGAGACTTTCCTGAAGCCTTGGGAGGGCAAAAATGACCTCCCCCAGTCCCCTGGAGGCACTCCGGAAGCCGGAATAGGATTGTTTCCAAACTTCCGGTTGACCCGTTGGGGCCATTTTTCACCCTCCCCAGCCTCCAGAGGCTTTCCTGAAGCCTGGGGAGGGCGAAAACAGTCTCCCCTGGCACTCTGGAAAGTTGAAAATCAGCTGGCCAGCATGTGCATGTACACCAGAGCTAATGACTGACGTGCCAACAAATATGGTTCCATGTGCCACTTGGGGCACGCCTGCCATAGGTTCGCCATCACAGTTATAGAATGTTTCTTCCTAACACAAATCAGAACAAAGTAAGGATGTTGTGCCAGAGTTCTGTGGAAATCATTACCATAAAATTTAGTGATGTCAATTAACCCACTTAGTGATAGCACTTAGTTCTATTCTTCTCTGTAGTGCTTTATAGTACTCTGAATGGTTTACAAATGTCAGCATATTGTCCAAACAATCTGGGTCCTCAGTTTACTGATCTTGGAAGAAAGGAAGGCCTAGTCAACTTTCACTTAATCAGGATCAAACTCCTGGGTGTGGCCAGAGTTAGCTGGCAAAACTGCATTCTAACCCATGATTGAAGAGAAATATGCTTCTACCACCTATCTATGAATAATGTAGAGCTAGGTTGGCTAGTAAATGGCTACTTCTTGCTTTATCAAGAACTGTTCTTATGAGTTAAATTTGTCAACAATAATTTTAATTTATATCCGTTTTATTTTATGTCACAAACGTACTGGATATGTTGCTCCCTCATATTTTCCCCACAACAATTCTGTGATGAGTGATTGAGTCACAATCACCCAATTGGGTTTTATGCCTAAGAGAATACTAGAACTCAGAGTGACTCGGTTTCTACTCAAGCATCTTAACCACTATACTAAACTGACCTTGTAACTGAGTTTGTCAATGTTTTCAGGTTTTTAGATTGTAAACGTAATCTCTCAAAGAAGAGATGTCAAACCTCAAAAGCAAATGATAAAAAATTATCTGTTGTCATGCAGAACAGCCAACAATTTCTACATGCCCAGACTGTAGTGATTAAAGAGATAAACATGTATTCATCTGGGTACTTAATTTTGTCTGTCCTTCATGCAGATCTCATGACAACTTTATATTAGACAGATTAATATATTGCAGAGTATTGTTGAACTGGTATTAAAACCGGGGGAATCCAGATATGTTGCTTTCAGCTGCCACAGAAAGACAATAAATAAATGAAATAACAGTAGTTTCCTATTGTATAACATGCCAAGCAACTTATTTATATATTAGAGCAGGTTATTAAAAACCAAAGCATTTTATTCAAAATCATTTCCAGTACTATAAGCATAAGAGTCAAAATGAGATCTAATCAGGGCCAACAAAATGTAATCACAATTGACTTAAAATAATGCAATCCAAATAAAGTTGCATACTTATTCGTCCTCCAATTACTCGAATATTTTCCCGAATATTTCGTGTGAACATAGGAATGATGGGCTGAAAGAATAGATTAATGGAGATGTATATTAATTTATTTCCCATAATCAACTGATTTTTTGTTTTTACTAAATCACAAAGTTATATACTGGATCTAAAAGCAGATAAGATAGATTAACTGAAAAATGAAGAGGAATGAGTATAGGAAAATATTTCTTTGTCACATTTCCATTTAATAGTTGATGTAAGAAACTAAAGTACCTTTTTGTTTTTTTGCAAGCATTCAGTGGGTGAATTTTGTAACTTACAGGGAATTTGAGTCTTAGTCATCCATTCTGAATCCACACTTTTCACTACAAAGTTAGATAAGTCTCCCATTATTGCAATTTCAGTCCTCAATCTATAGACATTATGGGGCTGCACTTTGAGAATACTTGAGCTATAATGTTAAGTAAATTAATTTTTTGCGCTGCTCTATATACCTGCAATTTTATGCATGAAGTTCCTCACATTTCAGAAAAGCAACCTTGTCCTGCAAGCAATTAACAACATAGAAAATTATCTAGGATCTTCTCAAATTTTCATCTTTCATCAAAGACCTTATGGAGAAATCTGACCAGCTGGCAATAATCATTTTGTCTGCATTAAGAATGGGAAAGGCATTTTGCAAAGTGTATTGGCGCAAGCAATGCATTTATGCTTAGAGCATTCATTCAGCTGCTCTGCCTGGAAGCTCAGACAACTCCTTGAAGAATTTCTTATGTTGTCTATAAATGTATGTGAGGCAATATTTTAAGTGGCAATACCCTCAAAGCAAAGAGCTATGCATATACATCTGGGAAGGCTCCTGAAAATCCACAGAAGTTTCTGTGGGCTGTATCTACTTCATTGCTTTCAAAAACGGGGTTTTGCTGATACCAACTGGCTTTCCAATATGTCCCTTTGAAGACTGCTGTCAAAACAGGGATGCATTTGTCACTACAAAATTATCATACAACCAAAGGAAACATAAGAGAAACCCCAGAAAGACTTCATTAGAATTTGATTCATAAAATTGGGGACTACCGATTTTTGAATTGTTCAATGTCAGCTATTAATTAGCACTAACTTGGTATTAAGTAAAAATTACCACAGTACATAATGCCATAACATTTATATAAATATTATAGGAAATTTGTATTAAGAAATCTGAAGAGATAAAGTCTCACTTTGCCCTTTTTAATGCATCGTAATGACTCTTTTCAAGGTGTATATAGTTATAGGATAACTTCAGATGTTTTTATATTGCAAGAAAAGCCAGAGGAACAGACTAGAAAACTGCTCCTTTCCCATCCTTTGCCCAATGCCAAAACCACTTTTTTCCTAACTTTTTTTCTGAAAAGTTGGAGAAATTTGAAAAAGACTGAACTATTTTTTAAACACCGTGTTTCCCCGAAAATAAGACCCTGTCTTATTTTTGGGGAAACGCAGTATTTTAAAAATCAATTAAAGACAGGGTCGTTTTCTTTTAACCCCTGAAATAAGTGCTTGGTCTTATTTTCAGGGAGGTCTTATTTGTTTTGAGATACAGATGGCGGCGAGCATGGTCACCTCATGGCTGCTGCTGTATTACGCATCACTGCACCTGACACTGTTTTTGCAGCAGCCATTCTTGTGACAGAAGGGTGGCGGTGGCTTGGGTTGCAGGAACAGATGTTAGGTAAGAGCATTTGGGGTGCATGGGGCATGTCACCCTTCTCTTTCCTCCCTTCCAGTCTTGCTTCTTTACCTCATGTTGTTTGTGTGGCAACCAGAGGGACCGGATACGCATGCATTTAAATATTTTTTGGGAGGGCTTATTTTAGCACATCCGCTCAAAAGCCCGATTCAGCTTATTATCCATGGATAATTTTTTTGGGGGGAAAAGGCTAATATATTAAGTGACTGAAATATAAATTAAATTGGTTTACATAAGGAAGCATACCAAATCAATATAGAAACTAACATGCTCAAGGAACACATTTCATTCTACTTTCTAGAAATGTGTGGAAATTATTTTAGAAAGGATCACAGTCAGTAGAACCTGATACTTCAGATTCCTGTAAAGCGAAGAGAGACCGTAAATAAACTCTATAGATACAGTTTGATTCTGATGTGTTTCTCTCCCTTCAACACTTCTGATATAGTGATGTATAAAGTAACACATACATTATTTTTCTTAAAACTACATGGTTTTCAACATTAAATTTCCCTTTTCTGCTTCTAATCATTGCATAAACAGCTGTAATCTTATATTCCAGTTATTCCCATAGAATACTTACCACTTTTGCATCAATGGCCACTTGAGCAAACCCTTTACGATTTTTCCACATAATAGTATAATTTTCATCACTGAACAGTGCTTCCCGTACTCCCCCTGGTGAAATTACCACCAGTCCTCCACTTTCTAATACTTTTCTACATTCTTCCTGCGATCCATGCAGAACACGGATCACGTCAATTAATAACTTTAAACCTGGAATTCATAAAAATCTGTTGTAAGATTAATATTGATATAAAATTATAATCTCTCCATAGATACAATATTTTATCAGAAAAATGCAGAATAAACAATCAATTACAAAGCAGTGTAAATTATGAGAAAGACAAAAAGGATTACTGTATTTTTCGAAGTATAAGACGCACTGGAGTATAAGACGCACCCAGGTTTTGAAGAGGCAATTTTTTAAAAAAAGTTGGTAGGTAGACAGAGGGATAGAGATGGAGTGAAAGAGAGAGAAATACAGTAGGTAGGTAGGGAGAGACAGTAGTTAAGTAGGTAGGTAGAGGGGGAGAGAGAGAGAGAAATATAGTAGGGAGGGAGGGAGAGTGTGTATTTAGGTAGGTAGGTAAAGGAAGAGAGAGAGAGAGAGAGAGAGAGAGAGAGAGAGAGAGAGAGAGAGAGAGAGAGAAATACAGAAGGTAGGAAAGTAGGGAGAGAGAGTGTAGATAGGTAGATAAGTAGAGGGATAGAGAGAAATAGAGAGAGAAATACAGTAGATAAGTAGGGGGAGAGAGAGAGTAGGTAGATAGGTATAGAGGTAGATAGAGGGGGGAGAGAGAGAAATACAATAGATAGGTAGGTAGAGAGAGAGAAAGTAGGTAGATAGGTAGGTAGATGTTTCCAGGTGTGTTTACTCATGTGCTGGAGAAGGAAATCACTGACCACCTTTGGAGCAAATCTTTGTTTCTGCAGGCACAGTACTTGACCAACGTAATTCTCATCAACCACTGTAACTAAAAAGCTTTCCAAAAGGGAAAAAAAACCCTTTTTGCAGTTTGCAAACCTCCCCCAAATGGCCTGTTTTTCGCAAAAAAAAAAAAATTCAAATAAAAGGCATGAATAGCCTTGGGGGAGGCTTGCAGAGTGTTCCTGGAGGGGTGGGGTGCAAAACAAAGAAAAAATTTCATGAAAAGGGGCTGTTTTTGGTCAAAAAAAATGCACGCATAACCTTATGGAGGATTATAGAGTGCTGCTGGGGGTTGGGGGGAGCAAAAGCACCCTGTTTTTTGCTCAACTCTGCCCTCCCCAGCCCCCCATTATGGAAGCCTCCATAATGGTATGTGCGTGACCATTTTGGTAAAGGGTCGGGGTTCCAGGAGGCAAAAAATGCTGTATTCGATGTATAAGATGCACCCAGATTTTCAGCCTCTTTTTAGAGAAAAAAAGATGCGTTTTATACTCTGAAAAATACGGTATTTAAAATAATTTACTTTGTCCAAAAGTAAAATATCTGAAAACATACATATGCAAAGGATATACATAAAATTAGCACGTAAAGGCCAAATCAGAAATAATGCACAATTAATTCAACTGCTTCTTCACCTTTTGATTTTAAGAATTTATGTATCAATTTTTGTCGATATCCATTTATCATCCATTTTCCACATACTTAATTGACTTGGCATAACTGCTCAACAGGGATGGAACTGTCAAAATTTTATTCCTTTTTATCATGAGTTGAACACATTTTCCTTTTGATTTCTTATTAAAAGAACTTGCAGTGCAAAATTACCTCCATTGTAATGACTGTAAATTTATACACTGACTCAAAAAATAACAGTGTGCTAAATTCATCAGGAAACTCAAGCAGGTCCCTTCTACTTCTCCCAGGAGGTTCCCATTTAACTCTCATTATCCCAAAAGATCCCCTACCTTTCAGTGCACATATGCCAATCCATTTTAGATGTTTCTGGGGAAAACAAGTTTGATCCATGATAGCATGTACTATTGCTGAAAAAGCACCCATGGAGCAACCCATTTGTTATAGCTTTCATTCATTTTGTCATGCTGCTGGTGATTATTTGTACAAATTGGGACCCTGCAATTACTGAGCGTGAGACCTTCTATTTTTCATCCTAAAGATCTACCAAGGCTCCATTGAACTAATGCAGGTGATTGAAGATTTTATACACATTGTTGGAATGGGGATGATGGACTTTCAGAATTCGTACTTAATGACTGGAAATGTAGGTAAGAAATAGGAATGTCTTTTACCACATACATATTTTAAGCTTTCTTAAAAAGTCATATCATGTAAATACTATTTATGTGATAAATATGATTGAGATCCATCCTCTGTTCCAAATGTATTTTTTTTGTATTGGTTATTAAAGCATGTATGTTATCTTCCGTTTTGATACGCACGTTGGTACCATAGTAAGTGTGATTATGAAGTAAAATAAATTTTCTAATCTGAAGTTACAGATATCACAGGAACAAATAAACCTATTCTGAAATTATTTTTGCAGCTTTTCTAATAAAGTTCCAATTGTGTTATATATAATGTTACACAAAAAGGACTATGTTGTTTCTTCCTCTGAAACTAAAATAAGAGGCAATTTAATGGAGACCCATGTAAGTAAATAAAATGGATTCCATAAACAAAAATTTCTCCAAGAAGCAACAATCTATTATAAGTCTGTAGAGATTCTTAGTCATCCTGGTCATGGTTGTTCTAAAGGTGCTTTTTCAGGACACAACTGGACTTTCTGGGTTTTTTTCTTCAAAGGGGTTTTCGCTTCTCATCCAAGAAGCTTATTCAGCTCTGACAGGATAGTGGGGAATGGAAGGATTTGTATTCCTTGCAGATAATTGATCATTTGCATCACTTTTGAAAGTCCTTGAAGCACTCGGAGGTATATCTGTGTCATACTTAGGTGACCCTTCAAAGGGTCTTCAAATATAAAAACAACAAAGTCCAGTTACCTTCTGAAAAAGCACCTTTGGGACAACAATCTGTTATAATTCAGGGAGTTAAAATATATCCTGGAAGAAATGCAATAGCAAATCATTTTCATGCTACATGAAGGCAACTTCATTGTTATTTTGATATAAATCACCAGGAGTTGAATTTGATTCAAAGATGACTTTATATCAACTTAAATACATTAGGTATTAGGTAGAAATTCTGTGGCTTTTCTAAAAACATAAAATTTGAAAAATGTAGCAGAGTTAATTATTTTGTATCCACATTTTAATTAACATTTCAATTCCTTAACTATGAGTTATGGAAAGGTCAATGAATAAGGAAAATTATAGTTGATGTATAGTAGATAATCAAGAAAGCCATAGAACTATTAAAAAAATGAGTACCGTATATTCCGGCGTATAAGACGACTTTTGAAACCCCAAAAAGTCAACCAAAAATCGGGGGTCGTCTT
>JAPKID020006483.1:0-10641 GCA_026931265.2 Tropidonophis doriae | reverse complement strand
GGAAGGAAGGAAGGAAGGAAGGAAGGAAGGAAGGAAGGAAGGAAGGAAGGAAGGAAGGAAGGAAGGAAGGAAGGGGCATAGAAGTGCATTTAGCACGTATTTTTAGAACAATTAGCTGAACTCTGCGTTATCATTATTTCAGGTAGTGAAACCTCAGTATTCAGGTTAAATTGCCGTGTTGGCACTTTGCGATAAAAAAGTGGGTTTGGGGTTGCAGTTTAGGCAGGCGGTCTCTTAAGAGGTTCGCCATCCCTGTCCTAAACCAATTTCCTGCTTTTGCCGACATGTTGCTTTGCTTATTTCTCCTACGCTGACTTCCTTTGACCGCCTTGCCTTGTTCCCTGCAGTATCTGAAAAAGCTTCACACCCAAGAGCGTGCAGTGGAAGAAGTCAAGCTGGCCATCAAGCCCTATTACCAGAAGAAGGAGATCACCAAGGAAGAATACAAAGACATTCTGCGCAAAGCTGTCCACAAGGTAAAGCCGTGGCGCCATAGAAGAAGGCAACAAGAGCAAAAATGTGAGAGCAGAGATGGCAGAGTATTATGGAAATCACTTTCTCTTCTTCCTCCTCCTCCTCCTCCTCCTCCTCCTCCACCCTTTTAGATCTGCCACAGCAAGAGTGGTGAAATCAATCCCGTCAAGGTGAATAACTTAGTGAAGGCCTATGTGCAGAGATACAAGTACTTTCGAAAACATGGACGGAAGATGGATGAAGAGCAAAGGGCTCCCAAGGAAACAGGGGGACCGGACAAATCTGGCTTGCCCATGCCCCCGCTCTGATCTCCACTGAAGGAAACAAATCACAGCAGCCCTTCTTTATGCAAATTGGCTTGGCTGAGCTCCCCAGCCCTTTCCCCATTACTGTGTGGGGAGAGTGGAAAGGGGGTTGGAGCGATACATTTTGTTTTGGAGGGGTGGCATTTGTAGAGTACAGTTCTTGTGCATCTGCTACCTGCCCTGGAAATCTCTTCCCTTGCCTTTCCTAAACACTTCCACAGATTTGGCTACAAAATTGACTTGCGTTTTGCTCTGTAAATACCGATGGCGGAAAATGGGGCTAATTTTAAGTTTCATCACTCTCGAGCACCCAGGATAGCAACGGGTGGATGTTACTCCTCTGACACGCCTAGTTTTTACTCATTTAGCATGTTTTTAATTTGATGGTGTTATCTTAGCCCTCTCTCGTCAACGGTCATGAAATGGCAGCACCATGGTTGACGTACAGATGGCAGTTTCCTGTCATCCTGGACAGGCAAACACCCCTTATTTTCTGCTTCCAATTGTAAGTTTGTCTGTCATACTCTTTCCCACCCTGTTTTATCTTCATAAAACTGCATTTAGCCATCTAAACTGGGCAGTGTGTCGGTGATCTTTTAGCAATGTGGTTCTATTTCTTTCACAAGGCAAGTGGATTGCATTTCTAACTATTATTATGAGGGGGTTTTCTTCTCCAAACGATACCTTTTTGATGGCTACTGAGTAGACACCAACTTAGTTGTGGACTGTAATTTCTCCCCTATCTTACAGAAGGACTTGGCATGCTTTTCAGGCTTTAAATGCCACCAAGCTATTTCATGTGAGATTTCAGACATCAGTTTTTCTTAGGTTTAAAAGTGCTAAAAATCCCATGTATTGTTACCTGATAATAGAGGGGGTTTCTGAGGGATCTTAATTTAAACAAGCTGGCACAGACATATAATGAAACTTTAGCATAGATCTCCATTTTGCCAACTATAGAGACAGATCAGGTTTCTGTTGAGATGTCAACCCAAAATAACAGATAAGTCCAAGGCACCCAAAATTGCCTGGGTGACAAGTAGATTTGCATTAATTTGATGCTAATTTTATAACATCTGTAGCAATTCACATCATTTGCATAATGTTAAGCTATTTGTCTCAATTAATTTGAGGTAAAAGCATGCAAATGATATAAATGGCAATGATGTACTCATATTTAACAAAAAGTTGAGGATAATACTCATTTCCAAGTTGGGCCATTAAAATGATTTGTACGTATTTGGGGGGTAAATAAATGCCATCTTGTGGGTGATGTGGGGTAATGCATTGGTAATCCAGGCCTTTAATTTGAAATAGCACTCAAGATTTGTATTTTTAGCTGTTCATGGAAATACCTTACTAGAGACACCTAAGTTCTCCATAGTAAAATCCTGTGTGTGTGTGGTGTAGTCCAAAGTCTATGCTTGTCTGAAAATAGAAGTAGTTCAGTAGAAAGAAACTCAAATTGTGAACAGAAAGGAAAATAAAATCAATAAAGGTGAAAAGTAACTTGAGAACTGACAAGGGTAATAACTGCAGTGCACAACTAGACCTGTGATAGAGTAGGCAAACTTTTGGACAAAATCCTCAAAGGTAAGGGTAGTTCAGCCGGAGAATTGGTGAGCTTACCATGGCATCTGAGTCTGCTTGCTAGAGATCATTGGACTCTGAATAGTCCCTTTGGAGTGGCTTCATTTCTGAAGGTCCCATAGGATTCAGCCCAGTGGCCCATAAAGCCACTTTTATTTGTAATATTAAGTATTTTACATACCAAAGAAATGTATCTACAGGAATCAGGGTAAATAGATACCTACTGAAATGATAAAGGTGCCTAAGGATTTGTAAGCGTGGGTTAAGAGTGTGGGGACAATATCCTGGCAAATTGCAAAGTGGCTTGTTTTCGTTTACACATTTCGCCTCAAGGGCATCAGAAACATTAGGAATCTCAGTCAAAACTGCAATAAATATTTTCTGAAAGAGGACTCAGGTCTTGAGATGGAAAATGGAAATTTCCATCTTCAAGCTGCGCAATAAGCTTGCACATCTATATTTACATCTGGTGAGAAAAAAAGTTTCTGAATAATGTTCTTATTCTGCTCAAACATGCATTCTTGCTTGGGTGGTTTCATCTGTTGGGGAAGGCAGGGAGACTAACTGAAACGGCAGCGGGACTGATTTGTGGAAGAGGACCACTGGAAGAAATACCACGTAAAGCTGTTGAGAAAAGGGATAATTTGAAGGCCACTATGGACATTTGAACATAAACAGTCATGTTGCTTTGCCAATTTGGATCAGGCATTTGCAGCACTTACAAGGAATGGCAAGAATGTTTGGGTGTTTTAGAACAGGAAAAATAAAACCTGGGAAGCGAACATAGAAGAAGCCATAACACATTTGTGGCCCAGGTATTTTACCCAGATTATCTGATGGATTATCCTGCAGAATTTGATTGGCAGAAGATTGGTATGGATTAAAAAAAAACTTCAGAATGTTTAATGTTTGGAATTTACTTCTGCAAGATAAATGCCTTAAATCTCCAGGGTTGGGAAGTATTCAGTTAATCGATCTAATAGAACTGCTGTCCCCATATTATTTTATTGTTTCTACTTGTTAGTAACTCTTGCTCCTCCCTATAAAATTATAATGGGCTGGAGGTTGAAGCTAGAAAGAGACCAGTCTTTCCCTCAAATCTAATTTATAATTAACTATATTTATTGTACAATAAATTTTAGAGGGAACCACTGCTGTAGTGATTAGGGTGCTACTCTAGAAACCAGGAGCCCGTGAGTTCTAATCCTGCCTTATTACACCCAACTGGGTGACCTTTGGGCCAGTCATTCTTGCAACCGTTAGGAGGAAATGGGAAACCATTTCTGAAATCTTGCCAAAAAAGCCTGCAGAAATACATCCAGGTAGTCAGCAGGAGGCAACACTGACTCAAAGACTTAAAAAAACAATGGACATGTATAACCTACTGGTACATGCATATATTCATTCTTTCACATAGTTGGGTAGATTGCTTTGTGTTATGTGAATCTCTGATCATAGATCCGTCCAAACAAGCTAAGAAGCTTTAAGATAATTTTATCCATTCCTGTGGTTAACTTACAAATCCTGGCCTGTTAAGGTGCATTCAACCATATTTTTAAATTTGTGCACAACATGTTTTCTTCATGGCTTAGTGATGGGCCAAATGGAGTGGCTGTTCTTCAGTCACAGATTAAGCTAGGATTCTTGGCAATGTGTAAATGCACATTTCCTGTGCAAATGCAGACTTAAGAACCAACCAGAAAGAGCTTTACTGTAGTTCTCAATCTTCCAGATGCAATCAACTTTTAATTCCCATAATCTCTAAATGGCATGGGTCCCTGGGCTGTGTATTCTGGAAGATGAAGTTAAACACAACTGGAGGATGCCGTATCAAAATTAAGCACTGAAAAATAATAGACTAATTATACTTTGAAATAGTATTAATTTGAATTGAGAAAGGCAGTCCCCACCTCCTGTCCTTCCAGGAAAACCTGGTTGGGACCCAGTGGAGTTCCACACTGGAGGTGGCTACTGGACTAATAGCTGACACTAATACTTCCTCCCCCTCCCTTGTGCACCATGCTTCCTCCCTGCCCATCTTTTAATTCATATTACTGCACTTCATTGTTATATTTAAATTTGTTTTATAATTTCATGGTCCACTGCTATAAGCCACCCAGAGTAACCCCACAGCGACATGGGCAGCAAATTAATGTAATCTTAAATAAATATTAGAAGAAAGCAAAAAGAAAACTCCAAACATAGGAATGCATCTGGGGTGTCAAACTCAAATTTCATTGAGGGCTGCATCAGGATTGTGTTCAACCTTGCAGGGCCAGGGTGGACACGGCTAGCTCAATGTCACTTTTGTCTGGGATGCTTGTGGCCTGAATGCTCTGCAAGCAAAAACAGGCCCCCGAGCTCTGTTTTCAGCTGCAAGTTCTTGCAACCCTCTGCCAGCGAATATGGAGCTCCGTTTTTTCACTGGCAGAGGCACTACTGCGGGCTGGTTCTTTGCTGTTTCCAGGATGGCCTCACGGGCCAGATCTAAGCACCCCACGAGCCACAAGCGGCCCACAGGCCTTGAGTACACTGGAATACACTGTACAGGAAATGGCTAATTAGAACAGGTAGGGAATATTGTGCCAGTACCTTCAAACACATTGGACTGACTTCCATCAATTTGGGGATTGTAATACACAGTTTCCAATTTAGATGAGGAAGTAATATCAAGTTGAGAAGCAAATGGCAAGAGTAGTAAGAGAATTAAATGCTGATTTTTGGTAAGATTTAATAAGGACTCAAATAATAATGGACCTAAAAACATCTCTGCATTACCAGTTTGACAAAATTCCAACAAATAAACCACTAAGTGCCAAACTGCTGGGGATTAAAAAACAAAACAAAACAAAATTGTATAAAACAGACAAAACAGTAAAAAAGCCTACCTGACATTACCATGTCTAGATTATTTAAATCAGATGAGAAATTTGATTTGTGTAGTATTAAAACTTGTCTGTGCCTGAGTAAGAAAATGAGAAAATCAGCATATAAAGATAATACAAAGCAATTTTTTATTAGACCAAACAAGACAAACTTTTTAACATTCTAGAGAGTATATAGGCCCCAAACCAGAAGACTGGCAGGAAGAGGGAAACAATGCAAAATAGAATTAGAATTCCAGACCATATTTCAGTTTTCGGTGTTCATCTTTTCACAGGAAAGACAAAATATCATTCTGCTGTAGAATAGAAGAATCCAAAAGTAGTTGAATATCGGTCAACACCTAGCACAGTACAGTATAGGTAGTTTCTAAGCTGTATCCATTTTTTCTTCCCATTCTCGCAGCCGCTCCAAAAGTTGTTGATGTTGTAGAGAATCTGAAATCCTTAAGTCTGGTTCATTACCATTTAATGATGATGCCCCATGACTTTTGCCCAGTTCACAAAGAGTTTCTAAAATCTTAGGAATTATCTAGGTATGGAAGTGGGAGAAGGGAGGGGGGAGAGAGAGAGAGCATAAAACTGCTGCTTATAATCAATTATTTAAATTTTGTTCATCTACTAAATTATCTCTAATAAAGGTGGTCATTTCTGAAACCTGCAGTTATAGAAATGTTCAGTGTGGAATCTCATCTTGATGTACATACACTGAACCATGGCTTGCTGAATAAGTCAAAAGGAGTTAGTGTCATACAATATTCTAATTTAGTAATCTGCCATGTGTGGCCCTCCAACCTTTGGATAAGCCCTTCAGAGATTCCTGTTTCAGAAATGTTACATTATTTTCTGAACGTAAACATTTGCATTCTAAATTTTAATGTAACAGGAGAAAATATTAAATATAACACCCTTGGCAAACTAGCAAAGCATAAACTTCTGTGGTAGAAGGTAAACTATAGGTTAGAATTGTTGAATTTGGATAGCATATTAAGCCATGAATTAGAAATATATATTTGCTTTAATATGTCTGGATTCTAAAAATGTAGTTTTACTTTTAGTGCTACTCTAAAAGTGTAGCTTCTGTGACTTTTGTGCCTATTGGGAAATGTTTGGCTTGCTAGATTCTGTTTTTCAGCTTGCTTCAATCCCAACCAATACAGCTAATGCTCAAGGATGGGAGATACTGTCAACATTCAGAAGGCTACTGGGTCATCACCCTGTTTAATTCCCCATTTAGATCTATGCACTGCAACAACTGTTGTGGTCTTTGAAGAATGAACAACTTTGTTTACTTTTGGATTGCCTTAGAAATATGGAAGGGATTCATCAACAAGTAGCCAAGAGGGGAGAAAAATTCCCAATCCGAATGTAGGAATGAATAACATGAAAGGGAGGAGAGATTTAAAGAAAGGCTTCTTCATTAGCAGCCAAAAGAGCAGGGCTGTTTTGGAAACACTTGGAAAGCAACAATCTTTTCTGAGACTTGCTTTAATTTATTCCTACAAAGAGAATCCTTTCCCTTTCACAGTTTTGCTTATAGCTAAGGAAAAGAGTCAGACCTGTTTCTTCCATCCTAACAAATCTATCATGAGCATTAAGGGCAGAATGGAAAAGGAGATTTGTGGTTTATATACAGTACACGGCAATGTCTACTGTGTTGTGTAAATCAAGCCATCTTGCACTTCTTAGGCTATGGGTGAAGAAATTACAGCTCAGTATATGAAATATTGAAGAAAATCTACTGTATGTGGTTGATAAGAATCAACGCAGATACATAATAACAATGTGTGTATCAGATCACTGAGTCAGTTGATATTAAGTAGTAAATAGCCACATACAGAAACAGTTTAATTGTTCCCACTCAGAGGACAAGAAACTTGTAATTCTAAAGGGATGATCATGTGCCCTTTTGATCAAGTACAGCAACCTCAGTTCAAAGATAAACTATGTATTCTTCTGCACTAAGGTTAACTTAGTTACTGTAAGTACTGAAACAGTTAAATTCTTCCTCAGCCTGTATATGAACTGAATCACAGATAGATAGAAAATACATATTCACTGTAGAACTAATCTTGGCAAAAACAACAACTCTGAAGTGGTACCTTTGGTTATTGGAAAGCATATTTCTAAATCAATTTCAATTGCACAGGTTTTATTTATTCAGTTTGTGTCCTTTCTATTTATCAAGTACTTTTGCCCTCCCGAGGCTCCTAGAAAGCCTCTGGAGCAGTGGTGGGATTCAGCCAGTTCGCACCTATTCAGGAGAACCGGTTGCAAACTTTCTAAGCAGTTCGGAGAACCAGTTGTTAGAAGAAACCTCCTTTTGTTTTTTTTCCACTTTACAAGACTAATCCTGTAAGGAAGGCAGGAAGGAAACGTTCTAGTGTTGTTTCTAGCCTAATAATTTGAACTATCATAACTAAAACCATTAATAGTTAAATTTTGGCTAAAAAGTGTGTTGATTGGCCAAGATGGAGATGCTAAATGCAATTCCCAGCACAGAATATTTCATAGCTCTTACTACTGAAGTCTGCTACATTTAATAAATTATAGGAAATGTAGTTTATGTCACATCGTTTTGGGTTGACATGTCCAATTTATTTTACAACTGCACATAAAAATATTTCCTTGGGAGACAAGGAGAATGAGAAAAGCATACTGGAAAAATATACATATATACTGTACATCTAACAAACTGTAGGATTAGAACTTACTTGTACGATGATCAGTTTTTTCTTCCAGACACAATTGGAGTCAGGCCATTCTTCCCCAAAACATAACCACCAAGTGTAGTTAGGACAACCATTGCGCCCTTCGATGTACCCAATCAATTCTGAGGAAAGAAAGAGACAAGTGGGTGGGATTTTTTTCTTGTACTTAAATTACCTCACCACAGGAAAATACATGTTCCCCCATTAGTGGATGCACATGGTGATAAAACCATGCCTCCACTACAAAGGATGCCTCAAGTTTAAACAAAAGGGAGCAGTGAAATTCCCAAAATTCAGCATCAATATATAGGTAGTCCTCAACTTACAACTATTTGTTTAGTAACCATTTGAAGCACTGAAAAAAGTGGCTTATGACTGTTTTTGATACTTAAGACCATTGGAGCATGCCATGGTCATGTGATCAAAATTAGGGTGCCTGGCAACTGGCATGTATTTATGACAGTGGTATTGTCCCGGGGTCCCATTTGATCCCATTTGTAATTTTCCCAGCCAGCTTCTTACATGCCAGGTCAATAGGAGAAATCAGATTCTCTGAATGATTGCATGGTTCACAATTACAGTAATTCACCTAACAACTGGGGCAAAATAGGTAATAAAATGGAGCCAAACTACCTTGGTTAGCAACAGAAATTTTGGGCTCCATTGTAGTCCTAAGTCAAAGACAACCTATATTGAAACATTAGGCACAAATATAGTCTGGTTGCATATCTGTGTGTACAAAGAGGGAAAAAATAAGAAACCCCACTCTCACATAATACATAAATTATACTAAAAGGTACAACATACATAGCTCCATTGAAAAAGAATTTCTAGATGTTCAAGCTGGTTTCAGAAAGGATTGTGGCACTAATGACCACTACAAATCTACACTGAATCATGGAAAAATCTCAAGAATATCAAAAGATCATCTATATTTGTTTTATTGACCATAAGAAATCCTTCTATTGTATTGATTGCTGTATTGATTACAACAAGCTGTGGAGAGTCCTATAAGACCTGAGAGTGTTAACACATCGGGTCAAGTTGGTGCAGTCACTGTATCCAATTCAGAAAGCTACTATGTGGAAATCTTGATTGTTTCACGTCAGAAAATGGAGTGCAGCAATGTTGCATTCTTTTGGATTTCTTATTCAACCTGTAGGCCAAAGGGATCATAAAGAAGTTGAAACTTGAAGAATCAAAAAGATTGGAGGAAAATCAATACTCTTCAATATGTTGATGACACACACCCTCAGAAATCAAAGAAGGCCTGAAACCTCTAATCAAAAGATGAGAGATGAAAGCAAGACTCTTCCTGAATCAGAATTTCTTTTATTAAGTAAGATGGTTAAATAAATGAATTGCACCCAATTTTATAACCTCTTTTGCCATGGCTGTTAAACAAACGGCTGTGGTTGTTAAATGGCTATTAAGCTTCTCCCATTGACTTTGCTTGCTGGAAACAAATTGGGAAGGTCACAAATGGCATTCAGATGACCCCAGGAGACTGCAACTGTTGTAAATTCATGCCTGTTGCCAAGCACTTGAATTTTGATTACATGACTGGGAATGTGCTGTTGTAAGGCGAAGACCGATTATAAGTTACGATTATAAGTTACGACTTACGATTGCGCATGCGCGAAGATGGCGGGCGTCCTCTGAGCTCCGCTCCGGTTATGGAGCTCGTGGACTAAATTCTACATGTGGCCCGGCCCGTTATTAACATCCACGGGCCGGGAACAGCGAGGCGACCACCCGGGGGAGCCGATGAAGACCTGGATGGCCCCCCGGGTTGAGGCGGAAGCCGGCAGGAGCCGCGCGAAGGCCGACGGTCGGCGTCTCAGCGTTTCGGCGGTCCGCGCTCTTCCAGGCTCTTCCAGGCTGGCCGGGGGTGCTGGCCGGCCCAACGAACACCATGGAGCGCTGGAGGCCGGGCGTCAGGTGCTGGATGCTGGATGGGCTCGCCATGGTCGGCTGCCCCACCGTCGCTTTTATCGCCAGGGGCTGGGCCAAGGGCTGGTGCAGATGTGGAAGCCCGGAGGTGAAGGCCTGAGGCGAGCGAAGCGAAGGAATGGAGGAACGGAGGAATGGAGGGGCGAAAAATCTGCTGAGTCATGGCAGGAGTAGGAAGATCTACTCGAGGGTAAGGAGGGCGAAAGCTTTAGGGCCTCGGTTGGAGATCTGGAGGCCCGAAAAAGCCCTGCGAGTCCACACGATATTCAAGCAGCCTTTGATGGATTTTCAGGCCAGTGGACTCAGACTTTTTGACTTAGATCTGAAATATCTGGAAATGGGGCGATGCCCTCCCCCGGGACTTTTTACTCTAATTTATTTATTAACATACCTATCCGGACTGACTGATTATGTTACCAGACTTTAACATCATATGGAGTAACTATGGCGGCGATAAATACTCAGCCTGCAAGACTTTTAAAAATAACAATACTCGTGTTTTACTGATCCACATGTTTTTATTAGATTTTTTAAATGAACTGATTTTAACATCTATTTATATTTTAATATCTCAATTTAGCCACGATGCTCTTTATTGTATGACCTACTGTATATTTATAATATGATCTATTCAAGGACTGCCCTCATGAGACTGCGAGAGTCCCCCCTCTCGCAGGTTTGGCCCTCCTCTTTAACGAGGGCCCACCTCGAGGAGGGATTTATTAA
>JAPKID020006482.1:0-10642 GCA_026931265.2 Tropidonophis doriae | reverse complement strand
TCCCAGAATCCCCCGCGCGGCCACATTCTGAACTAGCTGGAGCCTCCGGGTGCACCTCAAGGGAAGCCCCATGTAGAAAGTGTTACAATAGTCCAGACGGGATCCATCCATCATGATTTGGGTGCTTTTGAAGGTAGAAAGATAGGCTTTGACTCAAAATAACACACCAGGACTAGGAAAGTAAAGTAAAGGGAACAAAATTTCTCCCAGGTTTTAAGTTACAATAGGGCTAATTTAGTAGGATCTGGAAATACTTTTTAAGGTATTTAAATTAAATAAATAAATGTCTGAATATCGTTTTTAAGTAAGAAAAGGAAAAAATCCATATTCTCAAGCTGTAGTTAAGTCAAAAGCCATCACAGAAAAAAGAGTTGTGAGCCAGACCTGCAGAGGGCAATGGCCTCGAACCCGGAGTTCTCTGGGAAGGAGCAAAACTTGGCGTTCTGATCCGCAGAGCCTTGAAGTTCTGAGGATGTGGAGGAAGATCGGCCAAGGGAGGGTTTCGCTCAGCTGATGCTGCATGACCATCTGTAGGTGGAATTTTTGCTGCAGGAGAAAAACAGGATCATCTAAATTAAACTTTTATTTAAATCTAAATTAAAATCAAAATGTATTTGAACTCTTTCAGGGGGGAAAAGATCATGAAAGAATCATTTCTCCTCAGTAAGTTCTGTTTCCATAGGAAAGGGAAAGAAAGGGCCCTCCCACCACATCAACCGGGGGAGTGAGGACATGTTGGGACGGATGACTTTGTGAGAGGAATATTGCTCCAGTAACATTTCTGAGAAATCCCACCTGCCCTTTTGTTTTCCCTGAGGCAAAAGAGACCCAACTCTGAAAGTAGGCGTATTTTAAATGCGAATCTCTAGGGCTAAGGAAGAGGACCACGCAGCCCCTTTCCGCCTTCCTCCGGAGCTGAAGGAGAACCTCTCAGCCCACAATTCAAAGGCAGTTCCTGAAAAGGAACTGCTCTGGCAAGACAAGCTGTGGCTCAGAGGTAGGTGCCAGCCTGATACCCTCTTCTGCTGCCCCACACCTGAAAGTGGCACTGGGCTGTGGACAATGGTCCGGTTGTCATCATGTTCCATGGTGCTGTTGATGTCAGAGTCTAGGAGAGGAGGGCGGCATTCCATAATCTTGCACGTGTAAACACAACGCTTTCGGGCATCAGTTGTACTCCAGTAAACCCGGGAGCACCTGGACAAGCAGTACATATATCGGATAAGTGCTTGGACAATAGCATAATTTTTCTGGAAATGTTGAAGCCACAGAAAAATGTTGGACATTTTGGAAAAATAAAACAGAAACAAAATAATTTTAAATTATAAATTGTATCAAATTTAATTTTTCACAACATGAATTCGTTTAATTTATATTGGCTATAAAAGTAAGTAATGTTACTAAAATAGAATAACTCAAGCTTCTTATCTTTCAATTACTATAGGATGATTTTTCCTGCTCTTTTAAGTTGTTGGGTTATGGGGGCTGGAATCTCAAGCAGAGGATTACAAGAAGTATCTGGGACAGTCCCTTGACCACCTTACTTTTGCAATTGCTGCTTGCTCACAACATAGAAACGTGTAAGGAAAACCTTCTGTTGTGCATATTGTAAAAATTATGTATAGGGAAGGGATTTAGCATAAGGATGCCACACCTTAAAAGCATTCATTCTAAAGGAAGATGCAAGCTGTCCTCACTTAGCAACTGTCTTGTTTACAATCATTTGAAATTATGATGGTAATGAAAAACTAACTTTACAACCAATCCTTGCATTTCCATAAAGCAAAAGAAAGCTGAAGTAAGCCTGTAAGTACAGTTGTGCTTCACTTAATTATCAAGCTGCCAATTGCAATTGTGGTCACAAAATGAGAACTACTGTACCTCGTATTTCATAATCCAATTAAAAATGAACAATGAAAAATAAGGAATCAAAAAAGGGAGGAGGAAACAAGATTGTTCTTTTTCATTTCTTGTGTAGAAACAGGCCAGCCAACCAGCACTGCCCCCCTGCAGCCCAGGTTTCTTCCTGAAAGCACTTGGGACACAGGAGCAGTTTCCACTTACTGATATCCAACTGGAAAGAGCTTGTCTTCGCAGTCAGAAAGGTCATTCAGAAGGCCGAGACAGTCAATGCTCATCGACCCTACATGGAAGCAGAAGAAAGGTTGAAGCACATGAACAGCAGTGGCACAAGAGGGCATCTAGTCTGACTCCACTTCACAAACGGGCTTACCAATCATCACATGGATGTTCTCTGGTTCCAAACCATTCAAAAACTTCCGCCTCAAGCTGATTCCTTCAAAATCCACAAAGACTCTTCTCAAGACCTCAAAGCCATTTTCTGGCACTATCTGCAAAGAAACCCACAGCAGAATAAGTCATCCGGACAAGAAACAAGTGAGGGACAAGAAAAGAGGTAAGTGGCCTAGAACGTACCTCCCCTTTGATCAGGTCCTTGTGTCGTGGGCAGTACACCTTCTTATCCTCCAAAAAGCCACAATTTTTGGCCCGAGAACACATAAAATGGTAGTTACTGGTACAACTGGCCAGGCAGCAGCCAACTGTGGCACCCGACTTCTGGCAGAACTCACATCGCTGCAAGATTGGCATGTTACTCTGATTGTCAAACTGCACAAATACTGCACGGTTAAAATGAATGTTACATATCTGATTATTATGATATCAGAGAACTCCTAATTGGTCCATCTTTCTTGCCCCTAGCTGTAAGCAAGGAAAGCTCCTGGTCTTTTTTTTTTTTTTTTTTTTTTTTTTACAAATTAAGCATATATTTAGGGCTACAACATTGTATTTCACTCATTTAAACATACCTTTAAATCTATTTATTTAATAAAGTAGCTGAGAAAGTTCACCAGGCACACTGAAGCAATCTGAAGGAATCGGCACTTAAGGAAGAGACTGAGCCTCAGTTCAACTGCTTGGGGCAACTCCCACCTCAGCTGCTGAAAAGCACCTTTTTACGCCCCAGCCTGGCTGCTAAGAATCTGCCAAGCATTCCACACTCTGAAGGCTCCTTTTTTCCTGTCACTAGCATTACTGAAATAAAATATTAACATTGAATTCATAGATCTTTTTTTCCCCAGACATTCTTTCAGAAGAAGCCTTTTCCCTTTCTGGAAATACTGATCGGTGGTCCCCCAACTGAAATTGCAAACAAAGAAGCTCCTTTGCGCCTGGAGTCGGCAAGGAGAGAAGCACGGAAGAGAACTCTCTGCAGTCACATAGGCTACCCACCAACTGCTTCCCACGAATCACAGCCACGT
The DNA here is from genome assembly GCA_026931265.2 of Tropidonophis doriae. Taxonomy (NCBI): domain Eukaryota; kingdom Metazoa; phylum Chordata; class Lepidosauria; order Squamata; family Natricidae; genus Tropidonophis; species Tropidonophis doriae. Next base: position 7,361 of record JAPKID020006482.1, on the reverse strand, counting down.
GCACGTTCTTCAGAGAGCCATCCTCCTCCTCAAACACTTCAGCTGACCACAGGGCACAGTTCACGTGGCTCCACTCGTTCTGACCAATGTAAAGGAGACGGCCAGCATCCTGTAGAAAAGCAAACAGCCCACCAAAGGCACTCACAGGCAGAAGTCCCACCCTGTGCAGGGAGGAAGTGCTGCTGACAAAAGAGCTGATAAGCAGGGAGGATGCTCAGAAAAGGCCCACCATTCTGGTCTCAATTCGAAAATGGCTCAAATACTGCTAAGGAGCCTTCAGATTGTGACCAAATGATCAGCCCAAGATGCCTCTGGATACAGTATATAACTACTAAGCCAGATGTTCTGCATCCTCAAGTTAGGCCTATTTGATTTTTCTTTTACCATATAACTTTCCCTAATGCATGCTTTTACATCTGTTTATATTCTAACAAAATATCTGAATTTCATCTTGAGACCTTAACCAATCTCTTCCAGCTCTGAGTCATCTGTAAAGAATGGAAAGAATCCTTTAGTCACGAATATTTTTCTAATTCTCTTTATCCACATGCTTCTTGAAAACCAGGCACTGAATTCTAGGCTTGTCTTCTAGGCATGAAAGCTGGCTGGCCGGTCACTCTCTTTTAGCCCAACCCACATTCTAAGATTGCTGCTGAGGTGAAAATGTGAGGGAGGTGTGTTGACTATTGTTTGCTGCTTTGAGTTGAGTAATTTTTTAAGTGGGATAAAAATGTAATAATCTCTTTGATAGCATTATCTGCTAACTGCATTTGCTCACCAAAGTCTCTCAGAGGGATTTAATCGAATGTTTTTAACGGACAAATGATATCACTCTAAGGTAGGAAGATGACTCAAGATCAATCCGGCACGATTAGTTGAAGTAGACAGAGCAAGCAGGAGCACCTCAACAAGAGTGAAATTGGGATGTGGCACTACTTACGTTGCCGCCATCATCACCGTACTTCAGGCAAAGAGCGCACTGCCGGTTGTCTTCCACATCTGGAGGAGGAGAAAGTTCTGGGATGTCGTCTTGGCCTCTGTCGGGACCTCAAAGCAAATGGAAAGTATTAATTCCCAAGAAAGAATATGAGGAAGAAACATTGAATGGGATTAGCTATGGGAGCCTTTGACCCAGTTGCAAAAGGCAAAGCAGTAAGAGCTCTTTCAAGCAACTCGAAGGATTTGGAGGGGGGGGGGGGGAATGGGATGTATTTCATTTAGGCAGAAAGTGGACCCCAAGGCTCCTCTCTGCTCCCCCAAAGCTGAAAAGCCTGTCTTCCAGAAGAACTTCCTACAGAGAGTGCAAGAAAAGGAGGCTCAATTTCTCACTGGATAAGGGTGAGGCAGGAAGATGCAGTGGCACGGGGGAGTTTGGCTCTCCAGGCCCTTTGGGTTTTGGAGCTGGAATTATTTTCTTCATCAGAGAGGGTTGCTGCTGAGCAGAACAGTTTTCTTCGCGCTCCTGCCACTGTGCATAGTTATGGTCAAGGGAGGGGGGCAGGACAGCATTAGGCAGCATTCCACTGCTAAAAGACAATAAGAGACACGGCCATCAGTTAGATGCAGCTCTCCACTTCCAAAGACCTCCAGCTCATCCCTCAGCTGTCTTCGGAGACAGGACGCCGCCAGAGGACTCCTGCATGCAGCCAGAGAGGCCATTTGGAAGTCCACGTGGCTTCCAAGGGACAACATTATGGTTCCACCTTTGCTTAGTGACAGAGTAACTTCGCGAAGCAGAGCAATTACTTACTTTGCAGTGACTTTGTTTGGTTCCCAAAATCTTGACTTCTTTACATTGAACCATGGAAAAACTCGTTCCATTTGCTAAAGAGGAAAACCAATTTGTAATAAGATTTCATATTACTTTACTTGTCATTAACCTTTTAAGAAAACTGCCTCAGAGCTCAGCAAATTTATTGGAACGATGAACTTGTGACAGGTTTAAAAATGGTTTCCTTGGAGAATCGGAGCTACTCTGGGAACAAGGGCAACACCAACTTTCCTCAGGACAAGGGCAAAATACAGCCTACCCTCATGAAGAAGGACTTCACCACACTGTTGGCCTTCTTGAGTTCCAGCTGCCCTCCATCTGTGTTGATAGCTGCTTGGATTATCTTAACAAGATCATCGCTGAACTCCAACTAGATGGGAAAAACAAGATCCACCTCATTAGGGTGCTTAAGGAATGCCTCCGTACCTGCAGGAGCTGTAGACTCTTACAGCATTTTCATCGGGCAGCTCAAATGGGTGGGGAAACAGGGGAACAACCTTGCAAGAAGTAGCCAGGAGATTGCGGTCTTTCTGTGCCTCACCACAGCCTCTTTTAACTCGGCTTCCATTTTGTCTTCACCCCAGCAGAAGTCCTGAAAGTGAGGGTGTCTGACTGCGCCAAGACCTACCACAGAAGAATAGCCTCCTTGGTCCATCTTCCTTTTCACGCCTTCTAGATCAAGCAGTGGCTCTTCTTCCTGCTTGCCAACCTCTGTAAGTATGGGAGGGTCTGGGCCTTTGGGAGAACTCTGAGAAGGTACGCTTTCTTCTGTTTCAGGGTTCAAGTCAGGAGGTTTGGCTGCCTGAAGACAAGAGAGTACAACATTTTCGGCAGAATTTTACAAACAATATGCTAATGCACAACATAGTAATCGAGGGGAGAGGGGTTACTTTCACACATTAAGAAAATTAGTGGCCCTGTTCTTCGACCTTCCTTTCCACATACCTAGGGCATTAATACCTGACATATTTTTAACAGCTCTTCCAATAATGCACACCTATCCATTGCATTCAGCTACTTTGGAACAGAAAAACTGGGGATTCCTGCAGGGGTTCACTTAGCAGTGGTGATGGTGGTAGGACCACCTCCTAAGACCTGACAGAGCCTTGGAACGCAGCCATGAGGTCTAAGAGAGCTCATTGGTGCAAAGCAGTGTTTGTTCAGGATTCCTCCAACTTTAACTGACATAGGATAATAATTGGCATATGAATTGTGATAGTTGATACCAAACCTTCCATTCTTAGCTTATAGAAATGACTTCAGATTAGTGATGCCTAGCTCATTCTGCTTTCCCCCCCTAGAAATTCTGAATTTCCAATAACCAACATCTCCTAAATAGACAGACAGGCAAACACAGAGTGTTAGTTTGGGAAAGAAAAAAGGTAGACGTACCTGCCGATAACGCAGTAAGTGGCTGGTCGTCCTAGAGTTCAGCAGGGCTGTCAAAACCTGCTTTAAAGAAAGCTGCAGCTCTTTCTCGAGGGCCAGCCGCCATTCGGGAGGATGCTGCTCAGTGCAATTGATGCAGGTGTAAGCCACACTCTCCGGAAGGTTAGAGAGGATCTCATACATCTCATCTGAAGAAAGAAATGGCGAAGGTTTCCTGGGTGCCAGATGGGTGTGTTGGTGCAGGCACAAGAAAGAGGGAGAGGAGGATAAGGGCTTGACTATGTTCTGAGATCTCAGGATCGGGAGACTGTGGAGCCTGCCAACTCAGGCAACTGACGCCCGAGAGGAATGTGCCCTGCTGGACCTGTGGAGTGGGGGTTTACACGGGACTCTGCTAGTTTCAGTAGACTAACTTTTCCCCAAACTGTCTCACAGCATTTCCGTTCACCTTCCGAGATCCAAGACAACCGCAATACTTTCTAAAACTGGCTCAATGCATAGCTTGACACTGTCACATTTCTGTCTGTGAGCATTTCTGGATATCAACCATTACTGCGGGGTTTCCCCACCTTTTCTTTTAAAGCAGTATTCTAAGGATGAAGTCTGTTGACCGTAAATGCTGTTCCTCACCAGAGAGGTCTTCACATTTGGCGTGAACCCAGCGGTCACACTTCCCACACTGCATCATCTTGCTTTCGTAGTCATCGTCATCATAGCACTTGTCACAGAGGGGGCAGAAGTTCCCTGCAAGCAGCATAAAACGAGGAGATGGGCTCCCATAGCCCGAGACTCGGAGCCAAGCAGGGGCTGCGGATGCCTCACAAAGCAAGAATGGCTGCTGGCAAGTCCTGTCGCTGAATGACGGGGGGACCCTTCACAGGTCACACAGGTAAAATGGGGCTTATGGTGGCTTATTTAACAAACTACCACTAAAACAGTGCAAATCTTAGTGTGATCAATGAATCAGGCAGTGTGCAATTCTACATAGGAAGCTATCCGCCATCCCCCTTCTAAGGCCAGATTGAAAAGCAAGAATTTCCCTCTGGGTGGAATGACTGCCAACCCTCCCAGGCCTTGGTCCTCAATAATATTCGACCTTTTTGCACCTTTAGCGAAGAGTTTGGCACAATCGTGACACAAAGAGAAGTCATGGGACCATTGTGCATCCCATCCTTTGCCTGGCGTTGTCGCCCCACAGCTCTTACAACGAACACACTTGGTGCAGATCTAGAAAGAGCGAAAGAAGCTTTTTTTTTTCAAGGATGACTCATTCTGAGAACACAATATTCAATAAAAAGAAGAAATCACAACAGCAAAATAAAAGACCAATACAAAAGGGGGTACTTGAGAATGTCCATTTCCCTGGGAATTTGTATAATCACACCCACTCTCCTTTCCCCCCTTTCTCCTCTTTGGCTTGGGCAAGAAAGTCTGTCTGAGAGACCCCCAGATTCCCCAGAGAAACATACCCACACTTTCTTCTTCTTTGTGGGCTTAGTTGGGTAGTTCGGTCCCAGGCACTCTGGGTGATAGCTGTTCCGGCACTTGTTGCACTCCAACAATTGCTATGGGATGGCAGAAAACAGCCGTGGCATCACACAAAGCCTGGGCACGGTGTGATAGACTCCAGGAGGCCTGCCCAGGGGCCCTTGGTTCTACCCCAGGTTCTCACAATGTCCTGAGTGCCAGTCTGCTTCCCAGGTGCCAGAAAGTGAAAGGAGTTACCTTGGAGGCCTGATGCTGCCTTCCACACACGTGGCAAAACTTGCAGCGACGACAGCACCAGTTTTCCAACTGGTCTTCCAGGGGGCGTTCATTAACCTCTAAACAGAATTTGTGGAAAGGCTCACAGCAGACCTGGCAATAGACAAACTGCAAGCAAACAAACAAGTCAGCCAGGCAGGCAGGCCTACTGTGCTTCTCTCTCCCCCTCTCTTCCTTAGCTTAGGAACTTCGTAAGAATTCTTAACTCAAGCAGCCCTGAGTGTCTAACTTAATTGGAAGGCAAAGCGCAAACCGAATAAATGAATGAAGGGAGAAAGGAATAACAGTATAATGGCTCCATCCATTAATATCCAAAATAAAGTGGTACCTCAATACTCATTGTTAATTGGTTCCGGGAGGCGCGATAAGTACCCAAAACACTGAGTGCCAAACAAATTTTTCCCTTGGGAATAATGTAAGTTACAAGGCAGACAGCGCTGAGAAGTTCCAGCTGCTATGTTGAGTACCAAACAAATGATGAGTACTGAGATTAAATTTTTGTGTCAAAATGCAGAGTACCAAGGCAATTGAATACTAAGGTACTAGGTTAATACAAAATTGGGTCCACAAACAAAATCATCTGAAGATGCTTTTAGACTACATTCTAACTTGTCTGTGAACAATTTAACTTCTACAGCAATCCCAAACTCCACAACAAGCAAAACATATTTTTCAGGGCTTAGGAGGAACTGGCAGAAGTTTGTGTTTTCAGAGGCAACTAAAAAACTTTTAAAACAACACAATTCTGCAAAAACAATGGATTATTTTGACGAAGGATTCAATTCCATCTCTGTGTTTCAAATTTACTTAAACAATGCAAATGAAAACAAAAACCCTCCCATACCTGGCTACTCTCTTACCTCCACGTTTCCGCTGCTGGCACACAGGAAGCAGATTACTCTGGGAGTTATCGGAATGGAGGTTAGGATACCCAGACCCCCCATTTCCCAAACGCTTTCAGCCTCACAGTCCTCCTAAAAAGCAGAGAGCAACGCCTGCGTGAGCTGGTTCTGCCAGGGAGAAGGGAGGGAACCGTCCCTGCTCCATGTCCCAATTCCTGAGGGAGAAAGCCGCACTCAAAGCTGCCTTGTTACCTTGAAGTCCACTCGGATCCTGTGGACCCCGTCGGTCAGGGGCTTCTGCTTGGAAGGAGTGTTGTTGGACGATGGGCTCAGGGTGTTGAGGGCGCTATTCTCTGGCTTGCTGACTGGGAGGGGCTTCTCCTAGAAAGATGGGAGGCACAGCATTAATTTTCTTCCTCCCCAAAAGGGTCTCAGAATATATTCACTGAAGGCACAGGCGCCTCGCCTAGCCTGCAATAAGTGGTCAGTCTCCAGAGACACCGCAAACTTTGTGCTGAATTACCACTACCATCAGACAAGGAACAATAGTGGAGAAATATTACACTTATATTAGGTATCCGGTTTTTCTTAAAAGGCCAGGAATGCTAGGATTTGGCATGTGTACACACACGCGCTTTGGGGGTCCAGACCTGTACCTGGCTTTGGATGGTGTGTGCTGAGTTTGCATCCTCGGAAAGGGGTCAGGATGAGGCTTTAAGTAGGAGGACACAATCAAAGAACTTTTTTTTTTCTTGAAGCAAGATGAAGCATTAAGTTACCTTTTCTTTTGGGTTCTGTTTCACCGGCAAGCTGGGACGCGGAATGATTTTCTTCTGTCTGTTTTGCTCAATGGCTAGAAAAAGTACAAACATACTTTGCAATAACCTACGATTTGTCTCTCGAAGCGACAAGGCATTCGGGACCTTGTTAGGGCAGTATCCACTTTTTGCTTGTAGAAACAAGAGCTAACTCTTCCAGAGTAATCAAGTGATACCCCAGGCCCTTCCCCACTTCCCAAGGAGATCTATCTCTTCTGCTTTAAGGGCCGGCCCAGGTGAGACCGAAAGGCAGAAGCTCTGCTAAAGGGTCGGGATGTGCATACAGCAAACAGTTAGACAGAAGGAGAAAAAGAACAAATGGCTGCAAAAGAGAAAGGCAAGTCCAGTTTGCCTGCTGCTTCCTTGTGTGGCCATCAATGGGTGCCCAAGAAAGCACCTCTATTTGCATGCGGTTGTTGAGCCCCGTGGGAGGCAGCCTTGCACCAGAGAGCAAGGCCCAACCGGGCTCTCCGGGGAGCCGTCTTGGAGGAGGTGAGGCCACCAGGAATGTCCACACGTACCTGCTTCCAGGGATGGCGCTACTTTTTTCTTGGGCTCAGCCAGGACGGTTTTGGGGGCTTCCTTTTTGGGCGGGCCTGAGCTGGGCAGCTGGGCGGGGGGCAAGGCAGGCGGTGCTTGTTTGCCGGATTTCCGGGTGGCAGAGGGAAGAGGCTGCTTGGGGTCTGGGATAGTCGGCGGCAGCTGCCCTTCCTCTGCCTTTCCTTCACTGGCCTTCCGGGCTTGTTCGCTGCTTCTCTTGGAGGCCTGATCCTCTTT
>JAPKID020006481.1:0-10642 GCA_026931265.2 Tropidonophis doriae | reverse complement strand
ACTAATCAAGTGTGAGATTACAACACCACAAAATTATGAAACACTGTAAAATTATCACATAAAGAGGACATTGAGAAGTGGATTTATCTGTGAATGTTAAAATAATAAAAGTAACTCCAGTGTAAAATGTAAAAAGTAGTTACAGCATGTGCTTATTTCAGTAAACCAGCTGAGCTGCAACTATGCTGTGATGATGTTGGTCACGTGGTGTTCCCTTAGGGCATGAAAAGCCTATCTGGCTTTGTTGGTCATGAATGACTGTACTATTATCTGCTGGGCCAAGCAGCCAGCCAGCCATCAGCCCCACCTTTTTTGAAAGCCATATATTCAGGCTGCACTCACTGTGAATTGCTGTGACCTATATTACAGCTTTAAGCCTGAAGGGAATGAGACTCTCCTAGTCTCACATTATCCTGTGATTGCTCTGTAGCTTCAATATTTCCTCATAGAAAGAGAGGATTGTAATAATCTTTCTCTCTCTCATAAATGAGGCATACATTGGAAGATGAGGAAAAACTGGCCAACAGACAATTTACAAAACTTTTACATTGGATTGATTTTCATGATTAATGAAAGTGCATCTGTGGCTTTAGGCCAAGAGTGGGCTAGATTCCAGCTCTGTAGTACTCTTACTTCAAAATGGCAGGAAACCAGTAATATCAACTATTGCCAAAATAGCTCCAAGAGCCACAAGAGAGAGCCTGGAGCCACAGGGACATGCAACTGTTTTCGGCTCATGAAATTAGATCAATGTCTCTCCAATGTCTTTTCAACCGTTTTCGCGGTTTTTCCTCTGGGCTGACAATTAGAGGCAATCCTCCCTTGCTGTGATTCAATAAATCCTGATGTGGTTATACCCCAGTGGAACGGTCTCCCTTTCTGACCATATCCCAGATCCTGCTCATTTATTCATTTATATTATGTGGCAATTATAAATTATCTTATCAAATGGAATGACTCTTATTCTAGGAACACTTAAAATATATTCATATAAAGATGCAGAGCTCCATCCATCCTTTTTAACAGAGAAGACTCTTTTTTAAAAAATATCCCGCCCCCCCCCCAAGTTAATATCAGATGCTTTCTTTGAAATCTTTTAGAAAACCTATTTTCTTTGACTTTCAAATGGCACTTAAGAGCTTAAATGCGCATGTTTGTACATATAAAGACTGATATTTATAAATGACTAGTAAGTGTTAGTGGCCTATTACAGAATTGAAAGGAACCTTGCTTGGTGCATGAGTTTGCCCCTCACAGCCTGAGAGGCCTTCAGGTGCTTTTTTGCAAACTCCAAGTGGGCTTTCAAGTATTTTACACTGAGGAGAGGCTTCCAGAGCTAGAGCTCTTGCCTCACAAGAAGGAAGTTGTGAGTTCGATCCTAGGTGGAGGCACATGTAGGGTCTCCTGCTTGGGCAGGGGGTTGGACTAGATGACCTGCAAGGTCCCTTCCAACTCTGTTAATCTGTTAAAACTCAATTTCATTGAGGGCCGCATGAAGGTTGTGTTTGACCTTGAAAGGCCAGGTGGGCGTGGCTGGGGTGGGCATGACAGCCTCCTGCAACCCTCTGTCAGCAAAAATGGAGGTGCGTGTGTGTTGGGGTTCTTGGTCACTTCTCTTACTAAGGCCCTTCCGATTGCTTAGTCTGACTGGGCAACCAGCTCTTGGAAGAGCCCTGGTTGCCCCGGTGCTCTTAGGAACCTTCAGTGCAGCAGTAATTTTATTGTAGCCTGTAACAGTTCTGTGCCTTACAATAATCCTGTGTTTGAGCTCTGCAGGCAGTTCCTTTGACCTCCTAGTTTTTGCTCTGCTACAGTATGCATTGTCGGCTGTGATGCCTTCTATGGAGAGGTGTATGCCTTTCTAAATCATGTCGAATCAATTTAATTTACCACAGGTGGACTCCATTGAAGAAGAAACATTAGCAGCCATCAAGAGAAATGGGAGGGACTAGAGCTAAATTTCAAGTGTTGTTGCAAAGGGCATGAATGCTTAAGCCAATGAATTTCAGTTTTTTTTCTTTTTAATAAATTTACAGACATTTCTAAAATTCTGTTTTCACTTTGTCATTATGGAGTATGGATGTAGATCAATGAGAACAAAAATGAATTTCAACAACCGTAGAATCAGGCTGCAGGGTAACAAAATTGACAGAAGTGAGGTGGGGTCTGAATACTTGATGAATGCACTGCGTAGAAGTTATAGGTGTAATTAAAAATGGAAGGGCTAAAAGGTATGTCATGAAGTATGAACCAGTGTCATCTAGACCAGTTGGCTGGCATCTAGAATTCTGGGAGCTGAAGTCCTTCAGACTTAAAGTTGCAAAGGTTGGAGACCCCTGATCTAGACAGTTGTGGATAGGTATGAAAGTAGGAATTCATATGTTCTTGATTATTGTATATTATGTTTTAGGGCAGGGGTGTCAAACTCGATTTCATTGAGGGCAGCATCAGGGTTGTTGTTGACCTTGGGGGGTGAGGCTGGGGGCATGGCCAGCTTCCCTGCCTCCCTCCTCATTCCCCTCTGCCTTTCTTCTTCCCATTCTCATTTCCCTCCCTTCTTCCTTCCCTCCTCATTCCCATTTCCCTCCCTTCTTCCTTTCCCCCTTCCCTCTCTCCTTCCTTTCCCTCCTCCCTCCTTCTCATCTCCTTCTTTCTGTCCTCCGAGGGGAGGGGGAGAGATTGGCAGTGCTGCCGTTCACCTGGCTTATCACAGCTGTGGCTTTCCCAAATGCAGTGGAGGTGGTCCCAGTGAGAGGGAAGCCACATGGGCTGCATGGCTGGCTGGCAAGCAGGCCATGGAGGTGCTGATGGTGGACACAGCACTAATCTATAACTGGATGGTGGCCATCTGGCCTGGAACAGGGTGAGCCTTAGATCTGCAGGGCTACCTGGAGCCAGCTAGGGGCTGGCCCCATTGCCTCGTTCCTGCCCCCTGAGCTTATGCACAGGAGGAAGCGAGTGCCCAGGGTATGGGGCTGAAGTGACAGGGCAGTCCCTCGCCGGCTGCAGTGCAATCCCATGGATCTAAGGTTCCAGCCTGGATGGCGACCATCAAGTTATAGATCAGTACCTAGCTGGCCTGGGCTGGGGCCGGGGTGGAGGCACTGGGGCCAGTCCTTTGCTGTTTCCAAGGCAGCCCTGTTGGCCAGATTTTGCCAGATTGCAGGCCAGATCTGGCCCACGCGCCTCAGGTTTGACACCCCTCTCTTAGGGAATGATGATAGTAAATCAGGGATAAATGGTGCAAATTATACAATATTCTGAATTTAAAAAGCCATTAGAGTAGATATTCCAAATATTAAAGAATATTTTGCTACCACCCTTTCATTCAGGAATAGTGATTGTGATTAGTACTTTTTTTAGAAGACTATGAAGATTATGGTTTAAATTAAAAACATCTCCTGAAAAACATTGTCAATTCATCACATGGCAATAACATCAGATGTTTCCATGGAGTAATCTGTTTAACTATAATTATGAACAATTGTAAGAATCTTTAGGTCTTTTGGTGTGATGCTTTGAAATATAATGCACAAGCAGAGGTGGGTTCCTCACGGTTTGGCTGAAGTAACTAGTAACTATCTGGCCCGTACTGGTTCCATCCTTAGCAACGCCATCTTGGGATGGTATAAGTCTTTTTCAATAAAGAGACAGTGCTAAAAAATTAATTGGGTTCATGGTCTCCCACTCTAGGATTCCCCAAGATTGCAAAAGAGAGCAAAGGATTATTAACAGAAATATATTATCAAAGATGATCATATTTCCCAGGTCCCTTACAAGAAGCCAAAAATATTGACTATTCTATTTCCGATTTTTTAAGGCTTAAATGCTTTTTCATCCATTTTGCATCAATTTGGGAATTGTTTTAAAGTTCACGTAAGAAATATTGGTGTTATACATGTTGAGGGGATATCTCCACTGGGAGACAGAAAAATTGTGCAGTGGAATATGCAGTTAGAGAAACGTTTCTAGTAAACACACAAATAGTAAACCAGACACTGTTAGTAAAACAAAATAGCTTTACTGGTATTGTAAAGCTAAACTACTGCTTCACAAGCAGTGATGGTTGGTAGTTAGTCAAAACAAAGTCCTTAACAAACAAAACAATTGCTTACAGTTGCAATTCATGATTCTTCTTCCTTTTTCCTTCAGTCAGTCACAGCAAGCAGTCAGTAATCAGAGAGATATCAGCAAAGAGAGACAATCCAGCAGAGAGAGAGAGCTTGCGGTCTGCTTACTTCCTCTTATAGTGGAGATAATTACAGTCTCCAATTACAGTCTCTAATTGCATTCCAACAGTCTTTAAGCCACAATGACCATTGGTCATCATGGTATTATATATTGCCTACCCAACTCTAGGAGTCTACTCCTAACAATACATTTTATGTCTATCCTCAATATATGCATATCTATAAGCAATGTTGCCCAGTTTAAACTATTCGTGCTATTTTCAGCAACACATGCAGTTTTTTGCATATTTTATTCTACCATTTCAGATACACATACAGGTGCAGACATATTTTTATGCGAATGTCAGAGAGATCTGGATTCCAGTTCATGTATTGATTTGAAAAGGAGCAATCAGCTAAGTTCATTTGAAAAAAAATCAATCAAATTATTTTCATATTTGTGCTGACTGCATTTACAACTATGTACTTTGCAGTCAGCACACTCATTTTGTTTAGAAAATGCTTTTATAGCCCTTCCCTGCAAACTGCTTTTCAAACTCCCTGAAACATGTTTAAGGAGTTGCTGATTGCTTTTCCTTTCAGTAATCTTTGCATCAAACCACAAATTGCTTTTTAAATGGGTAGTGAGTCACATTTGTTTGGAATGCATTTAAAAAAAAACCGAGGTCTCCATATATTTTAATGTACATCATTGCACTGTATATTAATTTTATTATTTATTTTTTTAAATGTATGGTTTCTTTGCCTCACTCACCTCTTTCAGCATTTTAAAATTGTATACAGAAATACCAAATAGTCTGATAAATGTGCCTAGAGACAAATATCTCTACAATAAAATGGAGATGTGTATCCTGCTCCAAACCACCTAAATAAAGATATGTTTAACTCATATAAGACCCTGAAAGTTGTATTGCAGAGAATGCAAATGTAGGGGTTCAGCACTGGGAACGTAGGAAGAGGTCTTTCTTCAAATGAAGCACAATGAGGGTACCATGATCAAAACCCTATCCCCTTTCAGGTATTACATATCAAAAAAGGAAGGGCCTCTAATCACACACACAAAGCCATCTTGTATTTTTTTAACCCTTCTTGCAGATTCTTTTGAAATATGGTACTCCCTTGAACATCTTGCATAACCCTACTAAGTGGACTGATAGTAGGATCCAGCTGTGCTACTTCTGTGTCTCAATATTTGATTGATTAACAAATGTTGTAGTTGATGCACAATGCTTGTTAACTTTGTTGTTATAATGCCCAGAGTCACTTGATTTGTGAGATGGGCAGTATATAAATTTGAAAACTCAATAGAGAAGTTAAACACTTTAACAATATTTAATATCAACAGAAAAGACTAACCAATTTGGTATTTGAGTTTTCCTTTTACTGATAGAATAGATTTATTTGTCTGATTTTATTAAATCCTATTTCTGCCATTAATAAAATGAATGTCAGTGAAGCAGTTGCTTTATTTATCTTCAATGTTGTTGATTAATATTGAAATCTTATTTCATAAATAAGCTTTTTGGGATGATATTTAATTGCACATACTGAAATCCCCCCCATCTAAATTGCAATCTCGAGGACTAAATCTTCCATGAACTTAAGATCTGATGATAATGAAGATATTAAATGGATAATATTAATGATATTAAATGATTCAGCTATGGTTTTAACATCTTAATAAGAGCACTATTAATATACCTTGAAGCAATACATTTATTCCAAAGTGGAAATTGTGTGAGACAAATATTTTGCTGAGAAGTATTTTACTGACTAAAAATGCATTGAGTCCCTTTAGCAACAGGGGAGGCATACTCTTGAAGAGAGAACCTGGGACACAGCATGTCTAAATGAATTAGAAGTCCTGGGTAATTCTTAACCATCTTGTATCAAAATCTATTTAACAGTTCCTAGAAATATATATTTCAAAGGAAAAACATTGTTAGAGTGGTATGAATAACTCTAAAACTGAGCTATTTTTAAATATTTCCAATTGTTTTTGCACTTTCAAGCAATTAAACACACATATTAGGTCCCATCTATTAGACATAATAGTATGTTGGAATGATGTTGAAAGACCCACAGCCTGAGCAATAGTCTGATAAGGGGCAACTCAGTTTGCAAGTGGGGGGAAATCATGGAAAGCATCTCAGAAGGGACAATCCCTAGTTTACCAAAGAGTGAAAAGAGAGGGTAGGTGATATATTTTTAGTTTTGCAAGATTCTGTTAATGTAACCTTATAGTAAAAGGATTGCTGCATCTGGATGTGTCTGAACTAGCTCACAAGGCTGACACCAGAAGGTGTCCCTTTGTTGCAGTGCCTGCTTTCTGAATGTTATCCTTCCAGAGATTTGTGTGGCTCCCATCCTCATGGCATTTTGGAAATTATTAACAATTGGGTCATTTCCCCAGGTCATGGAACAGAGTGATTTTGGAGACTCTCTAGATTTGACTTACTTATGTTATGCTTCTTGGCTATGTCCTCTTGCCATAAAGTGTACCAAAATTTTGGGAACTTTAAACTGGAAACAATGAATAAACACTTACTATACCTGAAAAATATTTCTTGATTTCTGATTTGGAGCCCAGCTGTGTGATATCACATTGTACAACAGATGCATTTTTCTGCCTCAATCATTCTGTTGTCAAAAGAAAAAACAATTTTCAGATAATAATCCATATTTGATTACTATAATCTCCCCATCATAAAAATCCACTTGGGGTTGAAGTAGTAGAAATGTTTTATTTAAATACTGTTAGCATTACGGTACACCTTCTTCCTTGCTTTCTCCTTTTCCTTCATCTCCCTTTTTTCTTCAGTTATAAATGCCAACATCTCACTAGCAAGTAGATGAGCAACAGGATCAGCTTTTACTTTCTTCATAAAGAAAATAAAAGCAGAAGTATTGGATTTCAATTACCATAACAATTAGTTAGCACTCCCAGTTGCCATGACCACAGGATAGCTGGTAGTATAGCTCAGTCATTGCTATAATTTCTCAACATTACTTTTATGGAGATGAGATTAACAGACTGTTGGGGTCAGAATATCAACAGAGTATTTACCCAGACTTGGTGTGAAGAATCTCTGATTACCCTAATTCAGAGGAAACCCTTGAAACCTTTTTTTCTGACCTTAGGAGGCATCTTCTAAAAGTTTGGCTTCAAATTTTTCTATTGATTATGTGGTTATTCAGCCAAATATTCAATTTTAGAAGGTGATAGCAAGCGAATGTGAAACAATGGAATTGCCTAATTCTTCAGATTTCTTAAAAGCCTCAATTGAGCTTAGACAAGTCCTGAAACAACTAAAACAAATACAACAGTTAGTTTTCTGCATTGAGTTCGCCAGTGTCTCAATTGTGCTTTTTTTCTGAGGAAACATGCTTTGTCTATTCATAGTAAAAAAAAATAAAAAAATCCTCTACTTTTTTAAAGGTCCTCAGCCAGGTGAGAATAATTTAAAAACCACACGGGAAGAGAAAAACTCAGCTCAAAAGGTCACTGTCAGTCAAGCTGTGCCATGTACTATTGTGAAAATTGCCCTCCTTTTCTTTTCCTTTCCTTCTGAAGGTTCAAAATCTAGAGCAAAATGTCACTTTAATCTATAACTCTAGGTTCTGATTATCCCACATAGTCAGTCCATGCTACTATACCTTCTGTTACACTTGCAAAAAGGAAATAAGGTTGCTGCAGCTGATAATTCCCAGCAAGAAAAGGATTTTGCTGTTTGACTTCAACTGGTATTTTCTTTATTCACAAGAGTGGCCTTGCAGAGAGATTGAACACATACCAACTTCCCTTTTGTATAGAAGTCTACCTTCTTTCAAGATCTTAGGTGTAGTAGCTAGAAGGTCTAATTTTGGGATAGGAAACCCAAGTTCAGATCACTATTGAGGAACTGAAACAACTGAAGTGTAAATACAATAAAACGTTATAAACCAAATATCCACAAGAGTATAAAAACATAATAAAAGTCCAATATGATTATGGCTTTTTAAATAAAAAGTATGAAAAAAATTAAAAAACAGTGCATGACAATTTTCTTAGGGCAATTTTATGATAGCACTTAGACTTACAATATATACTGCTCTATAGTGCTTCACAGCACTCTCTGGGCAGTTTACAATGACAGCATATTGTTAGTCAAGGTCAGTGATGGTGAACCTTTTTTGGCTTGCATGCCAAAACTGGGTGGAGTGCAGGGGGGTCATGGGCGGTGTGCCACACCTGTAATGCTATATGCACGACCCCAGCACTCCCTCCATTTTTAGTGTGTTTTTTTCGCCCTCCCCAGGCTCCAGAGGCTTTATAAGTTCGGGAACGGACTTCCAATTTGCATGTAGGGCTGGTTTTTCATGCTCTGGAGGCTTCAGGGAAGCTCCTGAAGCCTCCAGAGAGCAAAAAATGACCTCAAAAGAAGGCCAAAGTCAGCTGGCCAGTGCACATATGTGCACTGGATAGCTCACAGGGAAACACCTCGCGTGCCCTGACAAATGGCTCCGCATGCCACCTGTGGCACGCGTGCCATAGGTTCGCCATCATAGGTCTAGGTTCTCATTTTACTGACCTCAGAAGGATGGAAGACTGAGTCAACTTGAGATCCATCAGGATCAAACTCTGGGCTGTGGGCAGAGTTTGTCTGCACTACTGCATTGTAATCACCACACAACAAGGCTCCTTAGTTATCCTTATCCAATATAGTTAGATTAAAACCAAGGAGATTGGCTGAATATGATTTTGAACCCAGGACATCTTACTGGCTGAGTTTGGACCAGTAATTCTTTTTAACCCAATCTACCTCACAAGATAACTGCGGGGATTAAATTTCATTAAAGAGAGATACCCATATAAACCACTGTGAATTCCTGGAGAATATATGGACTATATATTTCACCTACTAATTAAAAATATGTCTAAATATATTCAGAAATGTTTGATACAAGAAATGTGAGCGCTGGGATCATCTCAGTTATGCTAATAAATCTGGGCCCACATTGGCTTCCAGAGATTCTTGGAAATAAAAATGCCAAGGGAAAAGACAAAGGATGGTAGACAGCTAGAAGAGACAATTTGATTAACTTCTCTTTTAATAAATAGATGTTTGATAATTGACCACATCAAGAAAGGCAGCCATTTGTTAAATGGTAAATTATTGACCTCTAATGTCCAGTACCACAAGCTAGAATCCAGCACCCCAATCTACAATGTAGGCAAAAAGATTACTAGGTGTCAGATAGATACAGTGAGCCCCTACAAAGTAGAATGTGTATAGAGTGCCATAAAAAAGAAGGATTTATTTCTTTTAAATAACAGTTCACTCATCTAAGGTAGTTGGCCCCCATGAGATGGCATTTACAGATAACTAAAAACACAGATACCAAAGGTCAAGACACCAAATCTCCATTTTAAAGATTTAGCACTCAGAAAAATGAATTTGTTTTTTCTAGACATTACTAAATACATTAGGAAGAGAACCCGAGTGCTGAAGAACAAAAGAATACTTACAGCTTGCAATTGATCTAAGAAAGGTGATCCATAAATATGTGCTCACTGTGTTTAGATATACACACATACTAAATATGTGAATATGAAGTCTAGAAATCACCCTCTTTGGGCTTTTGTGTTACTTACTTAATGCCACACATTTCCTAAACACAATTCATATAATAGTACTAGAAGGCCAGAAACTGCACAATAAATTCCTGGTCTTCAGTGGCAGAAATGCTTTGAAGATATTTTTCAGTACCTGAACTGTGAATGTCTTGCATGTATTAATTCAGTGGGTTGGCCATGCTGTTGTTATCTATAATACAACATATGTGAGTATACAGTACTGATTCTATTGTAATAGAAAAACTCTGTGACATTTTAAATAATGTTCCTATATGGCTTTAACATGGTGCAGCAGTTTAAATATGCCCATAATAATTCCTGCTTCATTCAAAATCCAAATGGCATATTTCATGTTACACATTGGCATGGGAAAAGAGTTGTATTAAATGGAGCATTGTAATTTGTACAGTGTTATGGGAGCATTTGCATAACCTCCCTCAAATCACATGAATAGTTAGCCCTCCATAGAGAAATAAAAGATTAAATGCATTAATTTTTATGTTGAGTGGGAGTGAAAGACAATAGGAAGACTTAATCATGCATACAGGAGCACAAGCCCCTTCCTATTATGTATAAAATCCCTATAAATACAGTAAAGATTTTGGATCAGTTTATGATGTGTGTGAGCTGTTTTAAGATGACCTCATTAGCAGCGTTTGTAAAGAAGAAATTACATAGGCTGGATACAGGGGTGGGTTCTGGCCGCCTTTACTGCTGGTTCGCTCGTGTGTGTGCTTTGGATACACGCATGCACATGCGCAGAACTAAAAAAAACAAGATGGTGGTAGCGACAGGGGAAGAGGTAAGTAAGAAAAAAAAGGTTTTGCCTTCCCTC
>JAPKID020006480.1:0-10642 GCA_026931265.2 Tropidonophis doriae | reverse complement strand
CCACGGGCAACGATGGAACAATCTGGGCATACCGGGACGACGGGAACCACAGCCACTCAGTCTTGGAAGGGTTGAGTCTGAGTTTGTTGCCGCCCATCCAGATCCTCTCCACTACACCAAGCCCCATGTGCCTCCTGATGCCTCTCTGCTCTCTCACTCTCGGCCTCCTCCTCTAGAGCCGACTCATAGGACTCCTCACAAGAAGAGTCCATTAGCAGCTCATCTGGAGCCGGCTGGGCCACAACAGATAGGATAGGGCTGTAAATCCCTCTAAAGTGGTATATATAATCTAAATGCTATTTCTATTTCCCCCTTCCCTTCTATACAGTGCATGCATGTGAATTGGTCATTTGATTATAGGCTCTGATCCAGAGCTTTTCTAGTCCAATCTGCAGAGACTCTGGCAAGGTAATCAGTGATGCCTGTTGTTTAGTAGGGTATTTAGGTTTAACTCTAAATATCCCCGTTCTTATTTCTCTTGAATTGCTAAGGCAAGGCGTGACAATCTGCATTTCCCCAGTCACTTTTACTGGTTCCTGTAATCTGCACTAATCACTATAATTTTACCCCAAATCAACATGCAGCTTGTAACCATTTCGGAGCAGGAAACATACAGAGGCTTTAGAAGAGGCTCAAGGTGGCTTTAAGCTGCTTAAAAATGTTTTTGCTCCCCAAAGCTAGGAAAACACTGAGAAATCCAAGTCCCATCCTGTTAAGGCTCCATCAATTTTGCAGAAAATCTGAAGGCTAGAGGCAAGGTCTTCCGGAAATTAATTGAGGGATCCACTGGTTTCAAACCATAATCATCCATTTTCGCAGACACAACGTGCTAGGAAATGGTGTAAATCTATCTTTAGACTCTAGCTGAAAACAAAATAAAATAGTTAGCATGCACAGCACTGTTTTTCGTTCTTATCTGTTTTTGCTTCTTCCCATCACTACATTGAAGCAGTGGGAAGTATATTTTTGTCATTAAAACAAAGAATATCTTAGTAGCCTCTCTGCTTCTTCAGGGTTTTTCTTTTTATAGTTCCTAATGTTATTTTCAGTGCCACTGGCATGCAGTAGGATAACATGGAATGGATAGAAATTATTTTCTGGATTCCACATTAGCTGTATTTAATTGTTTTCAATCGACTCAAATCTTAAGCCATTTGGAGATTTCTGCTTCTCTGGCAGAATTATTTTTTTTTTATAAAAGTTTTTTTTTAACTTAAACATTCTATCTTCCATTAAACAGTGTTGTCATCTGAGTATAAATATCTCTGTGCAATAACGATCAAAATTTACATCAGTATTCATTACATTGATATTGATTCTCTAAGCTTACAATAGTAACAATGAGCATAATAAATCTATTCCTTTCTCCCTCTTAACGTATCTTCTAATAAGAATATAATAACAACATTAAATATAATAATCTTAATTGGTCATATTGGTAAGAATCATCCTATTGTTTACATCTCTACCTTAAGATGTTTTCCTATATTTCAGTAATCTCCATTTATTTCTAACTTCTGTTTTTCTTTTTCAACCATTCATAAAATAGCTCCCATGTCGTATAATATTCAGTTTGTTTTTCTCCTTTATGGCAAGCGTTAAGTCTATTTATTTCTGCACATTCTAATATTTTCCTAATCACATTCTTGTCAGTAGGGATATC
Source organism: Tropidonophis doriae (assembly GCA_026931265.2). Classification (NCBI taxonomy): domain Eukaryota; kingdom Metazoa; phylum Chordata; class Lepidosauria; order Squamata; family Natricidae; genus Tropidonophis; species Tropidonophis doriae. The sequence goes on along the minus strand of JAPKID020006480.1, from coordinate 8,979 downwards.
TCCATAGTTGCTACTTAACTATAAATTTAAAAAATTTCCAAATCCCAATCTGTGAAGAGCTGCCCCAGATGAATTTAGCAAGTTGCATCATAGTCCTTGGCTTACAACCAAAATTGAAACCAGAATTTATGTTGCTAAGCAAAGCAGTTGTTCCATGAGTGGTGCCTGGTTTTATGACCATTTTTTGCAACAGTTGTTAAGCAAATCTGGTTTTCTCCATTGACTTTGCTTGTTGGAAACCAGCTGAGAAGATCATAAATGGTGATCACAGGACATGTCAACTGTCAAGATATACATGCTAGTTTGCCAAGAGTTGTGATTATTTGACCATGGAGATGCTGTGAAAGTCATGGCCTAACTTCATGCTTCTTGCCCCAGTCTAGAACATAAATTGTTGATTTGGTTTTAAGGGTTAGGTTTTAACATTTTAAACTGGTACAGGGTTATTTAATTCAATTTTATTCTGTCTGTATTGTGTGGTTTTAGTAGTTTTAACTTTTACCTTTACACCCCCCCGAGTCACCTCGGGGAGAGCGGGTGGTCTAGAAATATAATAAAATAATAATAAATAAAATAAATAAATTATGAGGTAATAAGTTTAAGTATTTGGTTCTATTTGTTGAAATAGCGGATGGGTCCTCAAATGACAGAACATTTTCTATAAAATATGTGCCTGTACGTAAAAATGTAAAGTGTCACAGAAAGATATTTTTGGTGGTTAAACATGCATGTAACCCATCATAAGGATATGATTTATTGACAAATTGCACTAAATTATTTCTCTTTTCTTTTAAAAAAAACATTAGATCTTTGCTTCCATCAATAATGATTTTATTTTTTCTTCTAGAATGGCATAGTCACCATTCCAAAATCTACAAAACCAGAGAGAGTACAAGAAAACTGTCAGGTAAAACCAGATCCCTTGCTGCCAAATGTACTTAGCACCAAATATGTAGCACCATAACATGTAGCACTAATTGCTTTTCTTTTTTGCTTACATAATTTTGAATAACACTATTTCTGTAAAACTAAATTTAGCCAAATTAATCCAAATTAAATTATTTTAAGAGAAGGTGTGAAAGATCTAAAAATGTTTGGCATATGTTGTAAGAAATCATTTAAGTAGATTAAGTAGCTGCTTAACTTGAACTATGAAAAGTGACAGCATAATAGCAAAGCCTTAAAGAAGTGGATTAAAACTATGTGAGCTAGGCACCTCTGCAAAGAGAATTTGAGTGTGCAGTGTTAAGGTTTGAACTTTAAAGAGGTTAAGTGACTTTTTTAATACTCCTGAACAATTAAACCCCAAATAAAAGAGATTTAAAACTGCTAGGGAGAAGCTTTTAAAGAAAAAGTGCAAAAAGATTTAGTTCTTTCTTGGGGGTGGGGGGACGGGACAGGAACACTTAGCTTGAATTGCTGAGAGAACAAACTGCAAAAGAAATTAAATGCTTACAAGTAACTTTAATTAACATTAACATTAATTGGTCTTGTCTAGCTATAACTTCATTTTAGTTTCAGAGCAAAGGATACATTAGTATAATTTTGGAAAGTAATGTAATAATTAAAGACATAAGTATGATACATTTCTAATACATAAAATTTGTATTCCATGAAATGCTTTGGCTCTTGGCAAAGTTTGATTCTTCACAAAATCTTTTTATATCAGTGGAAAAATATCCTCCCAATATTATGGAATACATTCAGGATATGCTGTGTGATCTGTTTTTGAAAACTCTTCTATTATCTAAAAATGAAAAGGTGAAGCACTCTATTTTACATTGTCATTCTAGATCTAATGACAAATTTAAGAGCTGAATTAATCCCATGTTGATACTAAATGGCTATTATATGGATTTTAAAAAATATTTTTCTTTTTGTGTTACTTTTAATTTATTATAATAACTGCAATATATGTAATATATTTTAAGTTTTATAATTACTGTATTCATTTGTGGAGTTGTTCCCATTTCACTATTTAAAAAAACCCTTAAAATATTAACCCAAATTTAGTCATTGTTGAAGTTAATGTCATTGTGAGTTTATGAAAAGTAATCTCTACCAAGTATCCGTGAGAAGAATGGATTGAGTAGTATCTACTGAAAGGACTGAGGTAAAGATCTATCCATGAAGTGATAGTTAGAAGTTTCTGGGGAGGATAATTTCTTTATTTGTGGACATCACAGGTATAATTGATGAAAAATAAATGTCTATGATTTCCAGCAGAATTTGGATTAGAGATCTTGGAAGTCAAATACAGTAAGCTAGACAAGAAGCTAATGTTTAGAATAGTTAAGATAGCATTTTCATAAAGTCTTTCATATATAAGACTAGCTAGGGAGTCAATGCATCAATGAATAGTGATGTCAGAAAAAAAGAATTCATTTGGCCAAATGGTTAAAAAATAAAAATAAAAGGCAGAGAGGATCAAATATCCACAGTGGCTTTCTTTTTTTAAAAATGAAGTGGTGCTGGCAAAATTTCACCAAAAAGTATATTTGACAAACTTTTCTGCAGTTACAAATGTAAATTATTCTCTAATTCCAAAAACTTCAAATCCTGATAGACAGTTGGAGTATTCTTGTTAAAAGAAAAGGTGACTTCAATAAATCCAAAGATTAGGTAAGGAATCTGATGAAAAATTAAGAACTAATGAGAATACTACCATACATTAATTTGAAATCTATCAAACCATCCATCTCCACCCATCCAAACTCCATAATTCTGAGATGGAGCAAGAAATGTGGAAAACAAAAATGAGATAAACATCAGTAACTTCAGCATCCACACACTTTCTGGAAAAATATATTGTTGGTTCTAAAAGAAGCAGTTTCTAAAAGGAGGCAATTCTGCTTTCACTTCTGTACTTTCATGTATCCATAAACATGTCCCAGGAATTCTCCAGAATACTGCAGATGATATTTTGAGAGGAAACGGGAAAATATAAGAGGTAAAACATAGTTCCATAACTTAAGCAGATTTCCCCACACATGAACAGCATTTCTGTGTGTAATAAATGACTTCACTTTTGAATAGTCACAAGACTGACCAATCTTTGTTCAGCTACACAGGAACACTGGCTACAGTCCTATTACATTCAATAATTGTGTAAGTGGATAGCTGCCCAGAAGGTCTAAAAGCTTCATTGAACTTCTAAAGGAGGGAACATTCTTCTCAAATGAAGGGGTGTTAAAAACAAGTTAAAGGGAAAAATCAGAAGGATAAAGATTATTCAACATTATTTAATGTCAAAATAAAGGAGTTCTAGGAAAAGCAAATAAGGACACTACAGGTTAGGAAAATGATTGAATAAAGGATACATGAGGCAATGAGCAACATCCGTTAGGGTATAAATATCATAAAACAAACATATTGCAATGTACCATTAGAAATGTTAATATTATGAGATACTTCATATCCATTTCCTAGCAAAAATCCACATATTGGAAGAATAACAATAGCAAGGACAATTCCTTCAAAAATTAAACTGAACAATTTGGGTTTGCTGGGAGAAGTAAATGGTGACACCTCATTTTAAGGAGCAATGAGGAACTAAAATATGGAGAAGCTGCAATTGCTTTTTGGACTAGCCTCCTATTAGTACTCAGGCTAACTCTGATCTTGGCATCTTCCAAAAGCTGGTAAAAATATAATTCTTTTGGATGGCATTTAATTTTTGGATTTTTAAAAAAAGTTTCTAAATTTTTATTACTTTTATTGTGCCATGGATGTTATTTGCATGTCAGTAAGGCCACCATCCTGTGCAATTTTGACAAGGTATACATTTAATAGAAAAGGTAAAAATAAGATAAAAACAACCTGAATGATCACTGAATAAATGATGAAAATAGACAAAAGCATAAACCCTGACAAATGCATGCCAATTTACAATATAGCTGGAAGACTACTGGATTGAACTAATGTGTGTTTCTTCACATACCACAAAAGCAAGGAACTCCTTTGTGGAAGAATTCATTTTATTATAGCATTTTCCCAATTGTGCACTACCTCGGTACAATTATCATCTTTCTCCTCATAGTCAGTGGTACTGGGGGATTGCAATTCAAAGTAGGAAGCTTTTGTGGTAGTCTACTTATATGTCTCAAGATTTAAAAGTAGGACAGAAAGGAGAGGAAAACCACAGGAAAACAAAGAATTCATTCACAGGTAGTCCTCAATTTACGATCATTCATTTAGCCACAGTCTGGAATTGCAATGGTCTTGGAAATGTTGCTTTCCTGGCCATAAAGCACTTCTGGCCATCACAAAACATTGCACTGCTACTCCCATAGTCATGTTATTGTGATCTGGGCACTTGGCAACTTGTTATGACTGGTTGCCAAGCACCCTATGATCATGTGATTTCCATTTACAATATTCTCTGCCAGTTTTCCCAGAAGGTCAATGGGGAAACCAGCAGAACTCACTTTTATCTCTGTGGGCTGGCTGAAAGAGCTGCCTGCTGAGGGGAACTGAACTCTACGCATGGAGGAAAATTGAATTCCTTTGGCAGGGTGCAAAAATGGGAGCTCAAATCCTGAGCTCGGTTCCTACATCCCACAAAAAAAATTCCTTCTGTGCAAAGAGGGGAGCTGAAATCCTTTGGCAGGTAACTCCTTCAGACAGTCCACAGAGATGAGTAGGACCCAAAATCCAAGGAAAGAGTGGAGAGGCAGTGTGGTAAGGTAAGAAGCACAGGGTGCTTCAACACATGTGGCGCAGGCGCAGCCACATGTGAGTGTCTCTTTGTTGAAGGGCTGAAAATCCTGCTTGGATTTCAGCAGGGGGGGATTTTCAGCTCTCAAACAGAGCCTTCCAGGGTCTCCCCCACACCACGAGGCACCCCACTCTCCTTATGTGGGACTCAGTTTGCTTAATGATCTGCAAGATCACTTAACTGGAACCTAGAGTGTCAGGTTGCGGTTGTTGAGCAAAATAGCTGTGTTAGGAAGTCATGTGATGTCTTGCATAAAAACTGTTTCATTAAGTGTCCTAGATTCCAGTGCTAACTGTGGTTGTAAGTTGAGTACTGTATTGTTGAGTACTGTACTGTACTGTGGAAAAGGTTTACTCTGAACCCTTTTTTTTAGGAAAGACATCTTGAAGAACATAAGATTGTAATCCCAATTTGATGGTCTGATTCATTGTACACTTGAGAATCAATTTCTGTTTTCATGAAAATACAAAGCATCATCACATGGTTCCAAAACTGATAGGCATATTTCAACTAGTAAGGATTAGATAATATATTTACATATATTTTTAAAAAACATATAGATGAATGCATACTTGATCTATTAAAATATAGAAACTGGCATCAAAATGAGCACTTTCGTAAGATGGTTGCTAATATAATAAATGATCACAAAACCTTTAGCTTAATTCTGTAGCAGCTGAATTGCATCAGAAGCAATGTAGAGAAAGAAACTTCTACTATGCCTCTTGAATCATGAAGATTTTCTGATGATTCGGTAGTGTTAGGAATATATGAGGAGTTTTTAGCATTAAATAAGATATGGGTTTCTTGGAGAATTAATACTGGAATCAATTAAAGTTGAATTAGTCATAAATGATCTGGAGTTGGGGTGAATAATGAAGAATGAGTTTTACAAATGACAAGTTACTGAAAACAGTGCAGAGATTTTAAGATCTTCCACTATACAAAGAAAGTTTTTAAGTAAGTTTATGTTGCAGGTGAAGAAGTATGATAATAGAATTGCAAATATCATAATTCTTTTTATATAAATGCTAAAGTTGTATTTGATATATGATGAGCTCTTTTGTCATATCAGTTTAAAAAAAAGGAAAACAAGCAGGAAAGCACAGGTGTGACAATTTATTATGAAATTGCTTCATTGTTTCTGTATTGTTTTTATAGCTTTTTTGATATACTCAGATCAGTAAAAAAATGTTATTATATTGAAGAGTTGCCCTGCTAACTGATGAAAGGAGTCCTGAGGAATATGGGACAGGTCCTTGGTTGCCATGACAGCCATGTACTCCTGAACTGCTTCAGGTCCCTCACCAAGAGAAGGCAGATAGAAATCCTCCATTTTCAACTTCATTCTCAGCCCAGCATTGCTGCAGTTTCTTATAGTACACGACTCCCAGCTTCACTCTGCATCCCTAATGACATCACTACACCTCCTACTTACTTCAAGAACTCCATTTCAGCCACTAAACCTAGCTAATAAAACAGTAGCTTCTTTCCATATCTTCTAATCTCCTCTGGTTATCAATTACTTCTGAAATTCATTGCTGGAAGATACTGTGAGGACCATCCTGTTCAGTAAGCTCCCAAATCAGCTCTGGCACAAAGAGGTGGAAAAGCCAAGTTTTTGTTAAAACTGTTCCTTGCCAGTTAAAAAAAATCAAAACCTCTCTAGTTGATTATTTTCCAACCGAATCAGCTTAGGCTCAGGGTCCTTGTATTGTTGAATTATGCTAAATTGACCCAGAGGTGGTCCTGAATGAGAATGATGCATTGTTGCTAACACCATAAAAGGATTAGAGGGACTTTTCAAGAATGCATATATGTGTAATGCAGAAACTGTGTCTGACGTTGCTGGCTCAGCCTTCATGTATGCCTACAATTTATAGGAACTCCTAGCTCCTAAGGGAGCAGGCAAGGAAAGAGGGGGAGGCAGATGAGGAAATGGCCTTTGATTCTCTGACATCTTCTCGTTTTCTACATTTCCCTCTTCCATGCCTGTCCTTACACTTGGTAAACTGTACGGAAGAGACCTCCTTAGCGTCTGCATCTTGGTCTATCCTCCCAGGAATAAAGAACTAGCAGAGCTACGTGCCAACTGCTGTGTTCCAGGAGCTAAGCATACGCAGCTCAGAATCTGTGTTACGAGAAGAGATAACTATTTGGTCTGGCCAGAAGAAAAGAGAAAGTTTTCTTTAAAACAAAGCAAAACAAAAACTCCCAGCCAGGGAAACCCCTTTGGCCCAGAATCTCTAGTCATTATCAGCAATCTCTCTCAGTTAACTCACCAATTTTCTTAGGAAAGAGGCCTCAAAGGAACAGTTACATTTCGTTTTTCTTTTGTTCTCAACTGCATTCTTTGTTTTTGTCCACATTCTTTTGACATGATTCATGAAGATTTTCAGAAAACTGCAGGATAGGAGGGCAGAAGATATCCAGCAACATAGATCATGAAGTTAGGGTTCTGAATTTAAGAAATTATATGTACTTGTGAAAAACCATAAGGACGTTAGTCTACTTTCTCACAAATTAGGCTGCAGTTTGTGTGTTTAAAGAAAGATGTAAACATATTCTTCTGTGCCAGTATAAACAAACCAGTTTAGTAATCAAGGAAACAAACCTGTCACATTATATAATTAGTCAATTTTTCCCAATTAATTAAAGATTGGTCACTCTAAACTGGCCTTGGTGTCTTGTATTTGTGTTGGGAGTAGTTAAGCCAGCAAATTTAGCCATGCTGCTATCTAGGTTTGATTGTAGTTATAGTCACATTTTAAAGGGATTGATTGAACAAATCGAGCAATGCTTTTCTAACTCATTGGCTGCTTTGGGTTTAGAGAGAAAGCCTTGCATCAAAACAACAATTAGGTATGCTGGTTAGCTTTAAGTAGCAGACATGCTTAGTGTTGCCTATGTATACACTCCATTAATCTCTATGCATTCTCCTTAGGTCTTTGATTTTTCACTAGACTTTGATGATGTTGCACTACTAAATGGAATGCATTATGGGAGACATGTTTCCTGGGATCCAACCTCAGTTGTTTAAGTGCAAGGTTTGTCTGATTTCTTATTGCAAGTACTGGGCAAGTTATTTAGTAGGCCTTTTCACCCTTTGCAATTCTTGCCAAATACAGAGATCATAGAACTTCTGTGGTCAGCCCATATCTTCTGTTTCATCTATATTAGCTTTGTCTACAAGCTTATATATATCGGGGGTGGGGGGTGGGGAGGTTTGAAGCAAGTCCCTGCTACAGAAGTATATTTTCTCCATTTCACCTACAATTGTGCTCTAAATTTCATAGGGATTATACAGTACATGCTTATAGCTGTTTTACAGCTACTGAATTCTTAGGTTCACTGATTTTCTTTTTTTCATGCTGTATTTTGATTTATTTCTTTGGTTTACATCCAAATCATTTAAAATAAATAGTTAAATATAAATTGGGGTAGCAATGCCCCTTCTTATTTTTTCAAACCAAACCAAACCAACAAACAAAAAACATTCCTGTGAGGTAGGTTGGACTAAGAATGGCCAAGGGAGGTCTACTGTGGTGTCTCCAACACTTTAAGTTGCACTTCCTCATGTTTCTTTACTTGGACCAGTTTAACATATAGTAAAATCAAGTACATCTTGCCTATTATTGCCTACATTAAATGGATACCATCTTAAATGGTGGTAACTTTTCTTTCTGTTCTTTTGTTCATAGGGTTAGTCCACTTTTATGCAGACTTATACAATTTTAAATATTTGATTCATTTTCTCCTTATCTTATTTTTTCCATTACTCGTCCTTCTTGGTATACTATTTTCTTTCTGTTGCTTCCTCTTTATTGATTAATTATTTGTAGTAATTGTTTCATCTATACTAATAATTAATATTTTTAGTGATAGAGAAGTTCCCTGAGCATGAGAAAGCTCATCACACTATCCTCGTGACCAACCTGGATTGGATCCTGCATTAATTATTTTTAAAAACGTTTTTCTCTGTCATTTTCTGTTAGCTTTAAGTTCTTCCTTTCCTACAAGCATTCTCATCCTGAATGCCATTTTTGTGTTATGAGCCTCTAGTTATGCAGTGTTGCTTACTTCCAGTTTAATATGGGTTATTTTCAGTGTAGCGATTGGTGAAATTCTCAAGGTCTTTTCTCCTTTGATCAGCATTTTTTAGTGTGGGTAATTTTAGTGTGGGTTTGTATAGTTTTAATTGGGTATATTTTTTAGCACAGGGCATTAATATTTAATATAGTTTTTAATTATTTTTTATTGTT
>JAPKID020006479.1:0-10643 GCA_026931265.2 Tropidonophis doriae | reverse complement strand
GGGGGGCGAACTATGGTGTTTAACAGCAGGGGGGGGTTGGAAGACAAGATAAGCTACTTATGGTATCATTGCATATTACTCACAAAGGACTTCAACATGCCTTTCTGTACTTGAGAATGAAAACAAGCAGTGACTCCATGTCAAGAAAGAAATGAATTGCTTTTAATTAAACAACAATAATAGAATGTGTGGTCAGCTCCACCCTAGGAGCCTTCCAGGCAAGAAACCATATTTGTGTTGTATTTATGCTTATATATATATAAAATACAAGAACCCAGCAAACATATACCTAGTATAAACCAATTTCATCATATTATTTCCCCCCACCCAGTGATTATGCAAGAAGGACCTCAAATAACTTCTACTGCAGGCAGTGGGCTTCTCCCTGTTTACCTCCATAGGACTGAGCTCCCAAAAGCATGTCTGAAAAGTGGGAAATTGCAAAAAAGAAAGAAAGGAAGGAAGGAAGGAAGGAAGGAAGGAAGGAAGGAAGGAAGGAAGGAAGGAGAACCCATTATGCTTTTTAAAGTTTTTTTAGCCAGCATGGACTCAGTCAGACAGGAATACATTAAAAATGAAGGAAAACCCAATAACCTCTGGTTTAATTCCATAACTGTCTGATAGATTTGGCATTTCTGAAATGTTCTTTTTGAGGCAGAGGCATTATGGCATTGCCAGAGTTCTGGGGAAGAGGACTTATGAGTAAATATCTGTCTGTAACTGAAGCTTTTTTGGTAAAGAAGTTTAATTCTTAATGCACTTTCTGCTTTCTTCACTCTTCTCCACTCTTTTTTCTTCTTCTTGATTTTGAGAAATGGCTTTTTGCTAGGTCTACTTTGTTCTTCTTCTCTTCCATCACATGATCACTTCTTTCCTGCTCATCAGATGGGAAAAAAGTAGGATCAGGGCAGAAATGTTCATGAAAAAGATACATAGAGACCAATGAATATTTGAATGCTGCATGAGACTCAGATTATCCGTATGCACATATAAAAAGGGTGTAACCTCAAAAGAATACTATTCCCCCACTCTCCCCCCATATGCCTTGCTACAAGGATCTTTGTCTGAGTTCATTTCCTTCTATTGTTACTTAGTAGAAACTTATCTAAGCATCATTTCCTCTTCATAGAAGGAATGAAAATAGACGATATATTTTTATATACAACTTAGGCTGCAAATTCCATGCAAAATACGTTCTGCTAAAAGTTAATTCTGAGTAGATATATGCACATTGTATATTAACCAACAAGGTTAAAAACAAACCAACCATCATCACCACTGCCAGAACTGGCTAGCAAACTCATAATGAAGTATTGCATGGCTGATCTTAGCAACACTTTTCTTATAACTGTTGGAATGCAATAGCATCCTTTTATAATTGCATAAGTCTTATTGAGTTAAGTGTCTCTTATCCTTAGTTGATGAGTTCACAATCAAAGGCCTACTTTCCTACTGTTCCCGCACATGAATGATAGGAAAATTAAAGCCTTAGCCTATATGGAAACTATATCAATAAGTGGTAGGGTTTTTTTTTCTTTTGCCTTCCTTCCCCCTCATTGCATATCATGATTTCAGGGAAGGAGAAACAACCACTCCATTATTTATAAGACATATCGTTCATTTTCTATTGACTCCAGCTCTGCACAAGATGAAATTCAAGATGAAGTCCTTGGTTTCTCCTTTCCATAAACAGCAACTCAGACGTTTTTCCTGAGCTGCCTTGCTCCCACAGAAAATTTCTACTAATTTCTAACAGAGATTTCCAAGTCAATGTGACTAGGATCATCCTGCCAGGATGATTTCCCCTACAAGTACAAATTTAACTGAGTTATTTTGCTTCCTTTATACACATCATCACAATGGGGAGTTTGTGGTGGAGAGGCAGCAGGAGGAATCTACCTTAGGCTATTTCCAAAATTGCCTGTAATTTACTGATTCTGTTTCTCATTTTACATTGTGCTGATATTAACGGGAATGAGCAAAGAATAGAGATGTAAGAGATACCGCAAAAATAAAAATAACAAATTCCTAGGAAAACAGAGAATGCGAGTTAAATTTTGGTTAATAATTCCTTCCAGAAGAGGTTATGCTAGCTGAATAATCTGTAACTTTGATCTCAATTTTTCTTTTAAAATTCATGCCTGTTTGGAAGTTTTTAAATGGCCTCCCATACAAGTAGCACCGGGTTGCTCCTAGCACAGGGTTTGTTCTCAATGAAAGAATAATATGGTCCTACTTTTCCTTTTGCATGATAAAAGCTAAAGGGACCTAGTTTAATTCCCCCTCCCCCCGGAAACTCTCTAACTCTCCTACCATGTAACTATCCATTATTAACATGAGAGACAAATTATTTTTATTGTAATCATTCCTACCCCGGTATTTGGAGGAAACGCCTCATTATTTTAGAATAACTCTTCCTTATGAAAAATATATAATGCTAGTATGCACAGACTTTACAACTCTAAACCTGTGAGCCCACAGGAAAATGGTTGCACAATTAATAATTTATCTGTCTGGATTTCAATTCATCTGAAAGACTGAAGATAAGTGATAGATATTTATCATAAATATTATAAATTTGTTAAAACAGCACTGACAAACCCTTATCATGTGATGAAATTGGGGAACTCTTACATTTAATGAGAAAATGAAGAACACAATAACAAAAACCAACAACAAAACTTGAAATAGTTGTAAAACACAAACCTTTAATCCATCACCAAAGTAATATCACCTTTAGTATTCCAAAGAGCTACCTTTTTCTTATAGGGATCTGTTTCTGTAGCTTCTTATTGGACTAACTATCCAGAGCATTAACAAATTTTCAGAATGGCTAATGCTATAGTTTTCAGACCATCAACAACTGGACTGGAGTAGGTATTTCTGTGACATATCATGGGGTGCTCTTGAAAATATGGGAGAAGGTGGGCAGCACCAGGATAAAAACCACATTTGCTTCAATTTAATCAATTAATAAAATATATATTTAAACGTAATACAAAAAAGACAGTTAAGTAATTGCAATTAATACAGTTGCTTCGTGTGTATGTGTGTGTGTGTGTGTGAGTATTATTTTTTCCCATCTGTCTCATTCAAAATGGCAACACCAAGATAATTTTTGGTAGAAATCTGAGGAAGGTATGAGATTACTATAGATGTGAGGCTACAATTGGTATAAACCCCACTCCCATAAATTATACGTTAACAAGAAAGAAAAAGTAGACAATAATATTTCCTTGACTTCTTTATCTGGAGCACATTAGTGAGGCTTCACCCAGCTGGGACCTTTAAAAAAATCAGGTTTTGAAATTGTTCAATTTCATTGAACAATTGAGGCCAATGTATTCAACTTGCAAACATCACAATAAACACATTGCTCCTTTGGACATTTTTTTTATTGTACGGAAAGAAAATGTTGCTTTCCCCCCATAATACCTCCTCCCCCCCCCCAAACAGTGGTTCCTGGAGTACATTTGTGTGACTAAATGCTACTTCGTTGATAATGGTCTATTCCTGGATGAAACACTGTTAACTAGGGTGATTTCATACATCCACACATTTTATACCCCAAATCTTTCTAAAGCAATTTGCAAGGCTCTATAGTTATTCTTATGGAAACTAACCTGTGAGAATTCCTGCACAACATGCTTTAAGTAAGGAAGGGCAAAAATCATCAGCCAGGTATTCCCTTGTTCCTCCATTCTAATTTTGCACAACATTTGTCACTTTAAAATAGACAAATCTACCCGAGGGGCTTAAAAAACTGGTGAAAAGATGCTGTGATGCCTTAATCTCAGTGTAACAGAATAACAGAGTAATAGAGATGGAAGGGACCTTTTAGTCCAACTTCAGTTTAGGCAGGAAACCCTATACCATTTCGATCAAGATGGTTATTCAATCTCTTCTTTAAAAACTCCAGGGTTTGAGCACCCACAACTTCTGGAGACATTCCAGTGATTAATTGTTCTAAACTGTCAGGAGTGAGGAGGATCCCCAGAGATGAGGTGAACCAAGAGTTCTTGTCAGTGGAAAACCAGCTCCCACCAAGGTCTTTAGCATCAAAGGGCATTCACAAAGATCCCTCTGGAATAAGTGCTTTCTTGAAAAGTAATAGACTCCATTATTCAATAGTGAAGTTGCATGCAACCATATTGACACAGAATCAATCACAAGTACTTCAAATGTGAAGGGTCGGGCTGGTCAGTAAATTCCACTGCCAATCAAAGCATTTGTGAAATTCTCCTTTTTTCCTGAGATGAAAAAAAAAAGGGATTACTAGTAGATGGCACCAAAGAATTTGTGTTTTCTGCATCATTGCTATCATTTAGTAGTCATTTGGATTTTTGTAGCCCTACTTTTACTGTTTATGCACATCAAATTAAGACAGGTTAAGCCAGCAATTCTTGAATTCTTCAATACGGCAATAATTTGAGAATGATCAACGAATGTGTAACACACACATCTGCCCTTTTGATGAATATAACTAACGGGCATAGGGTTGAGCAATATTTAAATACACCACTTTACTTAAATGCAGTTTAATCTTTGCAAAACAAAAGTCTTCAGCTTTTTGCACTTCAGCTACTGTCCCCTGCAAGCTTGTGCCGGTATAATGGGAAAACCCTGCAGGTTTGGACAATACTTAAAATATTCCAAATGGACTTACCAACTGCCAAATGTTGGGGAGCTATTCTACTAAAAAAAATTGTGCACCTGAAAACCCCTATCCTTTTCCCATTCCACCCTCCCTGTGGTTTTTTGTTTTTGGTTTTTTAATCTTGCAGGCATGTCTGATGCTGGGGGAATGTTTTGGCTCCTTAATGTCAAAAAGAATGAGATATAAAACATCTGAGAGAAATGAATCTTATTCACACACAACCACACACAAAACCACAAAGGCAATATAATAAGAAATAATTATTTAGCATGATTCACTCAGTTCTAATTAAAAAAAATGGAGAGAGGGAATACTTGCGAACATTTTAGCTGCAGAATGAATTTTTGCTAATTGCTAAAAGAATCTCAGTTGTTAAAACAGATTGCAATGTGCTAAGATGCTTGCCTTCTTCCAACATATAAGCTACCAGTGTTATATGTTTGGATATGTATTTTTAGATAAGCTAAATCATCCAAAAAGCTTTTTAGTATGAGGAGTGCCATCAGGGGTAAGACCAAGGCAGAAGTCTACAGCCCAATTTAGCTTATTTTCAGATTGGTAAAACAATAAGCTACACGTTCATGCTAAAAGTAATCCCCTCCATGCATTGCCTAATTACATTATTATTTGATGTGGTGCTTTTTGAACATGAATCAAGCATCTTTGGGGATAGCTTGCTATTGGAAAGATCTGGGACTCTGCTTATTTAACATTAAGCTTTTAGACTGCATTCCCAGGAATAAAAATAAGAATACTTAAAATCAAGATACATATTGTCTGGGATCCCTTTCCTACTACAGGATAATTAGTCACTTTTGAAAATTGGTCTTGCTCTTAGTTATACTTCCACACATCCACTGTTTGCTCATAATCAAATGTATTTTGTCCTAGAACCATGATTGGGAACCTATGGCACGCATGCCACAGGTGGCACGTGGAGCTATATTTGCCGGCACATGAACTGTCAGCTCCAATGCACATGTGTGTTCTGAGCAGCTGAATTTGGCCCTCTGGAGAGCTGGGAGAGGCCATTTTTGCCCTCCCCAGGCTTCAGGAAAGCCTCTGTAGCCTGGGGAGGGCAACAACCCATGTGCACATACGTGGGGAGTAGGTGTCGAAGTGCATGAGCAGGTGGGCATGCGTACATTGCATTGTGGGTGTGGGCACACATGAACGTGATAGCACAATTTTGGCACACCTTTACAAAAAGGTTTGCCATCACTGTCCTAGAACATAGCAAATCCATTTAGTCATCATGGCTAATAATCATTGATGGCTCACGTTCTTGTTTGGATTGATCTTCTCTCCTACACTTAGGAGAACCATTAAAGACATGTAAACCACAGGCTCATGTTCCATGAATCAGTGGAAGCTGCATGAAGAAGACTTCCTTTTGGTCCACCATGGAATTCTTCTCATTTTAGGACCAGTGCTTGACAGGGATTATTCCAAACTTCAAACTATGTTTGGATGGAATTGTAAATGGTAAATTATGACCTTACATTGCTTTCCTCTGCCTGGTGCCCACTAGTTCATAAGCAGGAGGTAGCTATTGTTCATCTGTCCTGCTTGCAAGTTTTTCATAGGTATCTGGTTATCCAAAGGCTCCAAGAAGTCAGCTTTTGGAATGGCTGCTCAACATTTTTCTTATGGGCATATCTAAGATGTAGGACTGCACGTCTGTAGAAATCCTACCTACTGGGGAGATTCTACTTAGTTTTGGTCATTTCTTCCCAGAATAGAAATACACAATTATTTAGCATGTGTTCTATTTTTATAGATTATATTCACTGGTAAGCAATTTGATTATTTAAATATTTATGATGCTTAGTAGATTAAATACTTGGCACTTTGCCCTTGAGTTGAGAATCTTTCTTCTCATCTTCCTCCTTCGCCTTTCTTTAGCTCTGTGGCTTTAAAACAGCAAAACAACAGAAAAATAATAAGGAATGGCTGGATGGATTAATGGATGGATTGATATAGAAAAGTACTATTCAAAGGTCAGTGATTCCTGCAGGAAAATTAATTAAAAGGATCTGTTTGTTTTACGCAATTGATGTAATAAAGAAATAGTAGTTTATCAGCATGCACAAGATTAACCTCAATTTATAGGAGCAATAATAGCTGTCATTTATTAATTGGTATTAACTACCAGTCTGTTCCTTTCTTTGATAGAGGCATGTGTGGTCAATGTTTTGCTACTAAACGTTGCCCTTATGGGAGACCTTGATTATTTACATTAGGTGGAGGACACTGTCTTCCTTTTTTTAATCTATGACTTCTACTATGTGTCTGTAAATTAGTAACTATAAATTATAGTTTTAGACATACCTTATTTTAGGTTATGGATGTTAATTCCATTGTCTTTAAAAAAAATTATGGTAGTTAGAACAAGATTGAATAATTATATGCCCATTACTGGAAGGACAAATTGGATATGAAGTGAAAATAATAAAGAGCCTGCACTAGTACCAACCTTGCCATTTTAAAATTTCAACAAAAAATCTTTCACAAATGTAGTTTCTACAAAAAGAAATAGATGAGCAATAATTGGCAATCAGCAATGCTGGGTGATGCCATCTTCCCCTCCCTTAACAATATAGTTGAAATAATTCTCTTGCATTGCCCTAAGTAAGAACTGTCTCCATACCACTGATCCATCACTCTAAATTGATTTTTAGTTAATTGTGAAAATGGAGTTGGTATGCTCAATATCATCCAACTAGTTCCATTTCCACCATTTCAGAAAGACTAGGAAGAAAAAGAAGCACTGGGGGTTTTTTTCAGCTCAAAGGCAATTAAATAGGCAATTAAATTTTTAAAAATGTGTTTAGAATTTGTGTATATGCTTTGTTCACTGCAGAATGGAAACAAATATGGTACATATATGAATAATATATTTCTTGTCTTTGATAACTACCTAAAGTAAGAAAAGGTGACTATAGCTCCCTATTTCATTTGCCCA
The DNA here is from genome assembly GCA_026931265.2 of Tropidonophis doriae. NCBI lineage: Eukaryota > Metazoa > Chordata > Lepidosauria > Squamata > Natricidae > Tropidonophis > Tropidonophis doriae. The sequence continues at coordinate 3,021 of JAPKID020006479.1, read as the reverse complement.
GACTGGAATGAGAGCTCAAAAATCACAAATCTGATGATCTCTTTGTCAGCCTCTAAAGTCAGTTCTTTCTAACCCTGCCCATAGGTGAAGGAATGGTAGGATTGCAGCCAAGGTTCCAAAATCCATTCACCTTAGCCTTTCAGCATGATTCCTAATCTGAAATCATCTATGCCAAACTTGGAACTGGTTTAAATTTATTGCCCTCCCCTGAAATTCCCTGGCCCTTTAGAAAGGAAATTGGTTTACAAATGAATAAGGTAAATGAAACAGGAATGCTGTTTCCTGTGAGAAGGAACCTTGCTGAGCATTGGCTATTACAAACCCTCCAATATCTCACTACACAATGGAGTTCACAAAAGGCACAGATGACACACAGGAAGCCAGAGAAGCTCTTATACCATCTTTTTAAGAGAAAAGAAAAAAAGAGATGGCATTCTGGTAGAACTTTTGCTAGTGATTAAAACGGACAATATTCCTTCTCAAAAGAGATGCTTTAGAAGTTACACCGGATAAATGACTGTTTAATACAGTCTGGGGCGGTGCCTGTACACCGCCCCGAGTCCCTTTGAGTGAGAGGGTGCGGTTTATAAATTCTAGAAATAAATAATAAGTGCACTGAAGTGAAATGACAGACATCAGACTATGTTACTATGGTAGTTCTCTTTCTAAATAAATAATAAATATCATATACTTTTCATGGCCAAGAACTCTATCCAGGGCTGCTTAAAGCGAGCAACACTACAGAATCTCTCTAGTTGCATGTTTTTTTTATTGTGCATTGATCTGTAAGGGCTCAGAAATGGATCAGGTTTGTTGCCATACTATGAAAAGTATCATACATGATTTTGCTTTTCAAACTGTTAGTTAGGTAGCCTCTGAACAGAACAGGTTGCATTTTTGTTCTGTCTCTGAAAATCCCTATGACAATATGTTTGTAGAATCCGACTACAATTTTGGGTGAGGGTGGGGAGATGGAATTGTTGTTGATATTAGTCTGAGCTTTCCTGGTTAATCATATTCATTAAAATCCATTTCAGGCCAACAAGACTCAGCTTCCAGAAGAGAGATTTAGAGAATTTACTTCCTCATGCTCCCAAATCATGCACAACTCCATAAAATATCCTTCTGTTTACATTTGCTTGGTTCTGATCTATGTCTTGCATTGAATTCATTCAATAAAAAAAAATTGGTTTCTAAGCACTGCAGCAGTTTCTGCACCAAGCTTGATACCACCATCGTTTCTTCAAGTGTATGACAGTCAGAAGTCCCAAGGAATTCTAAGTGTTGTAGAATTGCACTGAAACAGATATCAGATTATTGCATCAGTAACAAAGGGTTTAGCACCATTTTAGACACTAAGGTTGATGACATGGGTGATTGTAGGCCAACCTGACTTCCTTTTTTAGAAGAGGACCTGATCAATCACATTACAGTGTTACTGTTTTAGTTGTCTGAAGTGCAAGGAGATTTGTGGTTATTTTCACTGAGATTTATCAGGCTGAAACAAAATGAATCTAGCTGTGTATTATTTAATATGCTTTGAATTATTTACTGGAAGCTTACTGGCAGGAAGGCTGTCTGAGTTATATTATAAAGAATCTGTGCTGAAGATTAATGATTTGTGCTTTGCATTTTTCTCAAATTTTGGGATGTAACTTTTGAGTGAAGAATGTATGTTAATGGCTTAGTGCAAGTATTGCAATAGGAGAGAGATAGGGAGATTCAGTGGTGGGATTCAATTTTTTTACTACCGGTTCTATGGGCATGGTTTGGTGAGCATGGCTTAGTGGATGTGGCAGGAGAAGGATACTGTAAGCTCTCCGTTCCCTCCCCACTCCAGTGGAAGGATATTGCAAAATCTCCATTCCCTCCCGATCAGCTGGGTCTTGGGAGGCAGAGAATAGATGGGGGTGGAGCCAGTCAGAAGTGGTATTTACCAGTTCTCTGAACTACTCAAAATTTCCACTACAGATTCTCCAGAACTGGTCAGAACCTGCTGAATACCACCTCTGAGAAGATTGACTATGCTTTCTCCATTCATGTTCCTTACTGGATTTGAAAGCCAATTTGCTATTTTTATGGTTTAGTTAAAGGCTATTGTTAAGCTTTTGGTTTATTCATGCTCAGAGTGGCTGAGCATTTATTTTTCTTTTTTCTTGGTGGGGTTTCTGATCACTTTGTGTTCTCGCGGGTGTTGGAAAATGTAGGCACTAGAGATTTATTTTATTTTATTCCACATCTTTCAATCACTCTGAAGCATCCTTGGCTGTCCATATTTACCAATTTGAAAGAACTTCATGGGGAAATAGTTCCTCTTGGTACTTTTCATTATTTAGATGTAGAAAATGGAGTGCCTCAATTTGCTTATGCCCCTTGCAGCTAGATTCCCTAGAAAGAGAACCCAGTTAGTGGCAGGAACATTTTTCCTGACCTGTTGAAGGGCCTAAAATTAGCAATTCGAAAGAGCACTAAGTCAAAAAAAGCTGCCAGCATTCCCTTTGAATGCAAGTTTATTTTTCTGGTCCTGAATGCTAGGAGGTGATCAGAACAGCAGTCTTATCAAGAAGGACTCATTTCTTGAACAGACACGTAGTCCTCGTCACACTCTAGATGAGACAAATGAGTGGCTCCTTTTGGATCACCAAATTCATGGATTCACTCCATGAATGCATGACAATCAACAATTTGTAACTGAGAGGTAAATATCCCAAGTGGTCTCCACCCTGAGTGCCTTTGAAGCTTATTGGGATGCGTTCCTCCCCCCCCCAAAGCACTATTCATTTATTTATTTTTTGTGAGAAGAGTGAGTACAGCACCTGTTTCTGGAGTTACATTTGCTTTAGTTAGTGAAATAATTAACCATATTCTGTGTAGAGCACAGCTGGTGTTGAGCCATGAGGTGGGAGAATATCATGGTTGGCATTTTTTTGTTCTTGGGAACCATATGCTGCTCTCGCTAAAAATGGCTTCTTCATTAGAGTCTTCTTTTCTATCCGTATGTTTGTTTTCCTCCCGCTCTCT
>JAPKID020006478.1:0-10643 GCA_026931265.2 Tropidonophis doriae | reverse complement strand
GTATGGAATAAGTGCGCTTTCAAGGCCCGACGGAAGAGGCGCAGGTCCGTGGTTGTGCGTAGGTCGAGGGGCAGGTCATTCCAGAGGGCAGGAGCTGCCACAGAGAAGGCTCTCCCCTTGGGGGTTTTCAGCCAACATTGCCTGGCCAACGTCACCCTGAGAAGGCCCTCTCTGTGGGAGCGAACTAGTCGGTGGGAGGCATTTGGTAGCAGGAGGCTTCTACCTGTTAAACACCTTACTGCTTCCTGTTAAATATGAATTTAAAATCTTTTCACAGGCACTGACTGCAGTTTGAGCAAGATGGCTTTTTCCTCATCTCTCAAAAGTCTAAACCTGTCAGACAGTGCTGGTCTCCTCATGAGGAGCAGCTATCTGGAGAACTTGTGGTTGATCTCATGTTCTCTCCTTCTCCAGAGGACTTTCAAAAAGCCAGCCCAAAAAGGAACAAAAATATCTTTCCACCAGCAATCAGCACCCAGATCAATATAGATTAACCCCAAGGTTAACATCAGACCAACAATCAATACTACAATCAAGAAACTGTCAAAGAAGCCAACAGCAAACAGCCCAACCAAAAGATCTCTAAGACCATCCCCACTAACACTGACAGGCAAGCCACCAGAATATTAACTGACAGCAAACTGTACTCTTTACTATCATTGTTGATGTTACCTAGTTTGGGTAATGAAACATCTGCAAGAAAATAAGCAAGCTCAGAGAGTACCAAGGATCCCTTATGTCAATTCTGAACAACAAATATTCTCCTTTATTAGTTATGAGTTCTGTTTTCCATGGCATCTTCAGTCTACCATTTCCTCTCCAGAAGCTTGGGATTTCCTAGGGTGACATATTTTCTATGATTGCTTGCATAGCAAACACCAAATCCGACTGATAAAGAATTATCACATATATCTTTCAGAATGTCATCATTAACTAAAATTAGTAAGTATTTGCCAAGGATGCAAAGTTTGTTTCAACTGGAAGGATGACTTACAAGTTACTGCTGGCTAACACTGTTCCTTTAACATTACTGATATGATTGTCACCAAATCCACAAAGTGAAATTCAATGTAGAGAAAAGTAAAGTCCTACACTTAGGATAGGAAAAAACAAAAGTACACACACAAACTGGGTGAGACCAGCCTTAATAGCAGTGACTGTGAGAGGGATCTTGGAGTCTTAGTGGACAGCCAGCTAAATATGAGCCAACATTGTGCAGGGGCAGCCAAAAAAGCCAACACAATCCTAAATTGCATTAACAGAGGGATACAATCAAGATCAAGGGAGATACTAATGCCACTCTATAAAGCCCTAGTAAGACCACACCTGGAATACTGCATCCAGTTTGGTCACCACTATAAAAAGATGTTGAGACTCTAGAAAAACTGACAAAGAGCAGCCAGGATGATTAGGGATGCTTACAGAAACTGGGCATGGCTACTCTAGTGAAGAGAATGACCAGGGGAGACGTGATAGCAGTGTTCCAATATTTGAGGCACTGCCACATAGAGGAGCGGGTCAAGCTATTTTCCAAAGCACCTGAAGGCAGGACAAGGAATAATGGATGGAAATTGACCAAGGAGAAATTCAACCTAGAAATAAGGAGGAACTTTCTGGCAGTGAGAACAATCAACCAATGGAGCAGCTTGCCTTCGGAAGTTGTGGAAGTTTCATCACTGGAGACTTTCCAGAGAAATTGAACTGTCATTTGTCAGAAATGGTGTAGGGTCTCCTGCTTGAGGTGGACTAGATAACCTATAAGGTCCCTTCCAACTCTGTTAATCTGTTAAATAGAGCATGCATACACATTTTCATGGTGTCATTGGTGGTTGTTCAGTGCAGAGTATCTTACATCTAGTACCACTAGTAGTAGATTACTTCTGTTATGTTGTAGAATTTCCCACCCTGAGTCTTTCCAAATGAATGAGCTTCATATCACAAAATTGAAATCTATAGATCTAGAGAAAATACAAACTGGGGAAAATTGTCATATTGTGGTCTCATAGTAACATCATGAGTCTCAAAAAAATCCCAGTAGGAGATAATGTGAAACTTTTGAGCGAGGAATAGAATTTTCACATAGCACATGAAAGATTCTATTTCCATAGATACCGGTAGAAGGGGCAAAATACATACAGTTGAGTTTAAATTAACTCCAATATACTGTCTCATTCACATATGGTGAATCTGGGTGGCTTTTTATTTTGTGATTATGGATGAACTCTCAGAAGGAAATCATAGTTACATGAGAGGTTTAATTTTTTTCCCTCTCCCTTGAACATTAAGAAATTGAGCCTGCTGTAACAGTTTTGTTTTTACTGTAAAAAAAAGGCAGCCAATTTGAGGAGGTTCTTTATATGGTTCTTTTTTGGAATTACTAATAAAACTATCAATTTCCAGGAGGGGCCTAGTATATAGATTCTGTATATTCCATTCTGAGAAGGGAAAGCTGGTAGAAAGTTTTAAAAACTATTATCCCTTTATTTGTCAATTCCCAAAATACACACAATGATTTATTTGGACCATAGAAATGAAGGTCTTCTTTACTTCCATCTTTATATAAAAGTTTACCTTACTACAAGGCTTTCACTCCAGACTTATCTATATTTTCCCAGGGCCTTTCTACAAAAATAGACAATTCCTATCTGCAGAATTTATGATATGGGAGCTAATTTACCAGCCCAAAGTTTAACTGACAAAATCATATTTCATGTCCCCTTCAAAGTGAAATTGGTTTCCCCCTGCCTGGAGCAAAGAAGGCCCATGTAGTACAAATAATTTTATAAGTTGTTTTTAATCTTTCATGCTGCGAGGAAAATAATCAGAACTTAGTGATGTATGCCATTTTCTCATGCAAGGACTATTGAAAGCAAGATAAAGGTTTGTTCCTGAAAGCTAGAATCAAAGGCCAAATCCTGCATTGATTAATTGCTGTGTAATCTGTCAGTCTAGAAACAGGTGATTCAGGATTAAATTATTTGTAAGGCAATTTACTATGACCTTAATGAAATGTAAGGGTCCACAAACTTAGTCTATTAATCTTTGTAGCATTGAAAGTAACAGGCGATTCCTTTCAGCATGTCATTAGGAATTAATTTATTTCTTCCAAAATAGCCAAAGGAAAAAAAAAGTTAGAATATAGTTTGTAAGGGATATGCACACTATGCATATACATGAAACATAATGAAGCTGTCATATATTTAGTCAGATCAATGGTCCGCCTAGTTTATTCCATTACTTCTACTTTAGTAGCATCTGTCTCCAAACAGATGTGTCTCCCAGACACTTTGAACCAAAAATGCTGAATATTGAAACCAAGGTTCCTTAAGCTTGTACTCTGAAATGCAATTTCTGCACAGTTATTCTTACTAAGTGAATTTTTGCATGTCTGAATTTGGGAGCACCCATGAGTTCCAGTTTACCAAACAGATCAGCTAATCTGATTGGTAAATTTCAGCGAATTCATTTAAAAATTCATACGGAACAAAACTCATCCATTCCTCATCACATTTTCCTCCCAGAATAAACTATCTCGGGCAGAGGATTAGTTTAAACTCTTATAAATTTTGGATAATTATTTTTAAATCAAATGTGAAGATTCTGGTGACTTTCATTCTTTGTTTAGCAACCAGAAAGTCCTGCTTTTCCAATCTGGAATTAAAAAAGCAGTAGTGAGTCCAGTCATATTTCAAGAGTTTCAGCCTGATAGATATCTTGATCCTGTCCTTTAGGATCAGGTGATATCACAAAGAACAGGGATGTCAAACTCACGTCATCATGGCAATGTCACATGATGCATCAGGACTTTTCCCCTTCACTAAACCAAGTGTGGGCATGGCCAGCACATGACACATCCGGCCTGTGGGCTGGGAGTTTGACGGCCTTGATGTAGAAGGTTCAAAAGTCTCTTTTCCCATATAAATCATTTGCTTTCCAGGGAGAAGTCACTTCCCTAGAAGGAAAGCAGTAGTTTGGAGGAAGTCACATAGGAATAATGATGCTCCTTGAATCCCAAAATAGTCCCTCCATGGGAATCAACAGGCATCTGTGGAAAAGAGAAGGACTTCTCATGAAAGGCATGGACCCATCCCTGTATCTCCACAATTTGTAGGATTTGAATGCATAACCATGAGGCAAATCATAAATCAATTTTAGAAACTTGGGAGTAGAAGATAAAACCTTCCATCCTCCTCCACACATCTTTACAAATATTAGCCATGAAAGAAAGGCAAGACGCCATTTTGGTAGACTCTGTGAATGTAGGGAGTTAATTTCATTCTTCTCAAAATATTAGCATTGCTTATATCTTCAGTCAGTTACTTGTTCTGAACCTACAAAGAAATGATATAAGCTAAGGAGACTATTATACTTAGGACAAAGACAGAAGTACGATTTTATTCACATTGTTAATAATACAATAGCAGAGTTGGAAGGGACCTTGGAGGTCATCTAGCCCAACTCCCTTCCTAGGCAGGAAACCCTATACCATTTCAGACAAATGGCTATCCAACATCTTTTCAAAGACTTGCAGTGTTGGGGCATTCACAACTTCTGGAGGCAAGCTGTTCCACTGATTAATTGTTCTAACTGTCAAGAAATTTCTCTTCAGTTCTAAGTTGCTTCTCTCCATCTTATTCATACTCAGATCTTTTCATGATATTTCAAGGTTGTTCCACGTTTTGACTTTCAGAACAATCGGACAATTGCTATACATTAGCAATGTGTGTCAGAGGCTTAGCAAGCACAGTATACAGATATATGTTCATCTTACCTTGCAGTTTTTTCAACACAGCCACTTCCATTTTCAGAACTTGCTTTGGCTGCTGCGCTGACTCGACCTTCAGTGCAACGTTCTCTCGAGTAAGTATGTCCATTGCATCGTAAATTTCTCCAAATCCTCCACCTCCAATCTTCTTTATCTGTAATAAATAAGACTATCAATTTAGTGCATTATTTTCAATTACAGTTTCAATTACAGTTACCTAATATAAATTTTGAATATTGTCTAATTACTAAACATATTTAAACTGTACTGTTATATTATGTACACTTATTTTTTATTATCACTGAGAAATAAATTAAGCAAAATAATAGAAATTCTAAAATAACATTGTTGGCTGTATATGAGCAATTGTTTCAGAAAATTAAAAAAACTCCACGATAGTACTGTTACAATCAAGATATGAACATCCAGAATTTTCCTGTTCCCCATTAGTTACAAAGCTAGAATCTTGCAAAATATAAAACTGCTAGAAAAATGTACTAAAATAGGATTATCATCCATTTAAAATAAATCTTAGCCATTTACATATAAGAATTTTAATTGGAAATATAGTTTCATATGTAGATTTAATCAAATGCAAAACCTTAATTTTTCTTGATTGTTAAATAACAGGCACCCATTGCAAAAACTTTCTAGAAACAGCTTTTCTAGATACCACAGAAACAAGAATATCTTTTCTAAAATGTTTTCTATTACTTTCAAGAACATGTAATACCACTGGATTTGTTTTAGAAGAAACAACAGCATTAAAATAAAAGAATTAATATATGTAAAATTTTAATTAAAATACTTTAATTCATTAACAAATTAAAATTATTCCATCTGATTGACTAAATATAAAAATATTAAGAAAAATATGTAAATGTATTTATTTGTTAAATTTATTTTATTTGAGGTACAAAGATGTCTCATATATTTGTTGTAAATGGAAGGAAGATACTTTCTATCTTATGACAAAGCAAAGATATATTGGGGTCAGATTTTTCATCTTAATTCAGAAGATTCTTAAAACAACTAAAAAAATGAAACATGAACTTTTCCTTTTAGGGCTATTGGATAAAGAACATGAAACATTTGGAACTTCATTATTATATATGTAGACAGTAACAATCCCCAAGTGGAAGAATGGATGGAAAAAGTGATGAAATTGATGGAGATGGGCTATGCTGCCTGTTTAATTAAAGAGATGAACTTTATCCAGTTTTATTTCCACATGGAACCTGCTTCTGGACTTTATGCTCAAAACAGAAAAAAGATAAAACTCTGATTTTAGATTTTGATGACTAATTTACTTTTGCAGTTATAGATATGTATCTACTTGTATTCTTGTATCTACTATAAATATAAAGCAAAAAGCTGAACTTGCAACTTTACTTTGAATTCTACTACACCAAAGAGTCAGAAGTCATTGCTTTTCTTTTTTTCCTTTTACCTTGCATTCCTTTCTCCTTTTTAAAATCTTTATTCCCATTTGTATTTTATACCATAGCAAACTTAATAAAAACTTTTTAAAAAATAAAAATATTATCTGCTTTGGGACCTTTAAATTAAGGGAGATAGCAAATCACTTGTCTATTATCATCTGCTGCTATCAGGTTGCTGCTGCTAACGGAGAACCCCATCTTGCTGTAATCTTGTAAAAACTCTCTAGATGTAGCATTCATTCCCCTGTGAGACAACTACTGAAAATTTGTCCACTTGGCTGTAGTGCTCAGCAATCCTGTTGTATACTCTATTGATACAGGAAACAGATATTTCTCCACCAAGAAATATTTCTTCAGAGCTTAAGGTTGAGAAGTGAAATGTGTTCAAAGAAAAAACTAAGTCCAGTTGCCTCATGAAAAAGCACCTTTGGGACAACCATAACTGAGATGACTGAGAATCTCTACAGACTTTTAGCTATACAATTTGGGATGAACATCCTTTGAATGGTGTGGGAGTAGGAATGGATTTCCACAGAAAAAAATTGCAGACTATAAGAACCAGGAGCACTACTCAGGAGACCCACATCTTCAAAGAAAAAACAAGGAAGTCCAGTTGCCTCCAGAAAAAGCACCTTTGGGATATCTTTGGAAGAGTTCCTCCTCACAACGGATTCTTCACTTGTATTCTAATGGCCTTCTCAATGCATATCAAGCAAGACATCAAGCAGGCCATTCAACTGAGATATCACATTCTTAATGTTGGTGACCATCTTTAAGACGCTCCATGGCATAGGGCCTAGTTATTTGCAGGACCGTCCCCTACCACATACCTCCCTTCGACCAGTCCGCTCCCACAGAGTGGGCCTCCTTAGGGTGCCGTCAGCTGGTCAATGCCGGCTGGTGGCGCCCAGGGGAAGAGCCTTCTCTGTGGCGGGTCCAACCCTCTGGAATGACCTACCCCCCGAACTTCGGACCATCATGGACCTTCGCCTTTTCCGCCGCTCATTAAAAATGCATCTGTTCCACCTTGCTGGCCTTGCTTCAAGTTAGTGTATGCCTATATTTTTGGTTTAAATTTTAGCATCAGATTGTTAAGGGTGTCTATTTTAGAGTTGGGTTTTTAAATTGTTTTTAAGCACGGGTTAAATTATTTAATTTTTAACTTTTGTAGAATTTTGTATTGTCTGTATTTTTAGATTTTAAATTCCTGTGTGCCGCCCTGGGTCCCATTCCGGAGATGGGGCAGGATAGAAATCTAATAAAAGATAAAAATTAAAGTCTACCTACCTACTGTATTTTTTCCTCTTTATCCCTCTACCTACCTACCTACCTACTACACTTGATCTTAGCCAAAAGGCCGAGAAACGGCCAAATACCTACTGTATTTCCCCCCCCTCTCCCTTTCTCTCCCTCTACTTACCTAGCATGCAGCCTCCTGGGACCAGGAAGGGCCACCTGGGAGTGTGCTAACCTAATTTTGGGCCTAGTAGGCGTCCATACAGCCTCCTGGGACCAAATATGGGCCACCTGGGAGTGTGCTACTCCCCCATGCCTAGTTTTGGGCCTAGTAGGCCTCCATGACTGTGGGAATGTTAGAGGCTTATTTGGTTGCTGAGGAAACAACTGTTGGAAATGTGAGGGGTGTGTGCATGACGCATCATAAGCAGCAGCCAGATGGGAGGAGCTACAGGGAGTTGAAAACCTGAGAAGTGCATACCTTTTATGTTTGTGCTGCTTGTACATGACACACATGTGCCAGCCACACAAAATATACGTATGATTGCATCGGAAGTCCTTGGGAATATTGTGTGAAAATTTGGTGCTGATTGGTGCAGTACTTTTTGAGATTAGCGGCTTTGCACAAACTATTTTACATTTTTATTTATATAGATAGTTTGAATTATAGAACATGCATGATTTGTTATTATTAGTTATATTTTCTTGGTTATATTTTTGCTGCAGTTCTCTGCATATGAAGCATCTTTTTTTTTTACTTGCTAAATGTTTCCTGTTTCCTATTTGCTTTTCTCTTTTGATTTTACTTAAAGGCATGAATATAGAATGTTTATATAAATATGTGCGGCATTATTTTAGAAGCTGTGCCCAGAAGTATGGCATACTAAACTATTGGATTTGTTGGCATTTGAATGATATATATTTAAAAGTATATGCAAGTGAAAGGCCAATTTAAATTTCATGGGAAACCATATGGAAACTAGATGAATCAATGACCTGGCCATGATATTTCATCAAATTTAATAATATAAAAGTACAGATAAAGGTATCTCCTTTCCAGTTGTGTCTGAGTTTAGGGGACAGTGCTCATCTCTGTTTCTTAGTTGAGGGAGATAATATTGCCCCAAGACATTTCCATAGTCATATGCTATATGCTGAGTCACATGGAATACTGTTACCTTCTTACCAAAGTGGTACCTATTTATCTACTTACATTTGCATGCTTTTGAACTGCGAGGTGGGCAGGAGCTAGATCAAGTAATGGGAACTCACCCTGTCACATGACACTAAGGTCACTGATAACTCAGTGTCCACTGAACCATTGCATATTGACATTTACTCAAGTCTCTGACTAGTATGCAGAACACTTTGGATATCTCAGCCTTATGTCATTCAAACTCAATCGCACTTAAGGCTGACTATTCTGGAAGCTTTCATCCTCAGACAAAAAAAATCTTAAGCATTCATCTATGCCCTGCTAATAAATACAGCTACATGAATATAAAATCAGAACCTAGGTACTTATCAATATGCATAGACAAATACCACTCAATAGGGTCACTGCATATCTGGTTGACAATGGCCAATCTGAGTATGATCAATGTCAATTCCTGTCTAGCGTAAAAAGTATGCTTGATGCCGAATCTATCTGGTTGACTCTGAGAATACTACTACTACTACTACTACTACTACTACTACTAGTAATAATAGCAGCAACAACAATCTTTTCATAGGATGTTCCTACTTTTAAACTATTATATTAATACAATAGTAGGTGCTTAAAGCAAATTGGACGTCACTTCCGGTTTTGGCAGCGCATCATTGAGTGCTCCGGAAGCTTAAGGGAAGCTTCCTGAAGGTCACTGAAGCCTCCAGACCACTCAAAATGACGTTCCAAGCAAATCAGACGTTACTTCCGGTTTTGGTGGCACGTCATTTTGAGTGCTCTGGAGGCTTCAGGGAAGTTCATGAAGTCTCCATAGGGCCTCCAGGGGGATGGGGGAGGCTATTTTCGCCCTCCCCAGGCTCCTATAAAGCCTCTGGAGCCTGGGGAGAGTGAAAAAAGCATGCAAAAAAGGGAGAATTCAGCTGGGCAGTGCACACATGCGTGCTGGCCAGCTAACGGCATTGCCTCGCATGCCCTGACAAATGGCACCGCGTGCCGCTTGTGGTTCACCATCACTGAACTAGAACTAAGGAAAGTTCTGGCTCAAAAGAAAATGTGTCAAAATTAAGACTTTTATTTTCACTTGTTCCACCATTTTGCTGCTGTATTCTCCAGACAAACGCAATTATACTTTTGTGTGTGATCTCATGTGACACTAATAAGAAATGCAGAAAAAGTTGACAAAATTAAAACACTATGCATGTTTTAGGATGTGGAATGGCAGAACAGCAATTCTCATTGGACAGAAACACGTGTATGATAAAATCTTTGGACATACTGTATGTTTTTAAAAGTTTGATTTAAACTATATTCAATTTCTATTGCAACAAGGTTTTTTCTATGATCTGTCAATTACATCTGAATTGTTTGAGTACAGGAATTCAAACAAAATGGCAGAATTGTTACTAAGTATAAAAATAATTTAATCATTTTTAATGCCAATTTTTACTATCATGATGAGATCTAGAAATTGGTAGTGGATCGCAGTATGTGACAAATAATAAATGGCTCCATTTACCCAAATTTTGAAATAAATGCTGATTAATTGCATTTAGTGCAATACTACAGTATCAAATTTAGAATTTCTCATTTAATCATAACAACAATTTCCTCTACATATCAACTGTGTCTTTAAAATATATATATATTTTATTCCTTTTCAGGTCATAAAAAATCCTACACGTACAAACCAGTACCATTTTAACAAGAAAAATTGCATTCTATAAACCAGGATGAAAGACTTCTAATAAAAAGACAGCTTCAACATTTTTAACATTTGTAATAATATGTTACCAGATTTTTACCACTTAGCATGAGGCTTAGTTTTACTTTCAACGAATGTCCCAAAGGTGCTTTTTCAAAAGGCAACTGCACTTTTGTTTTTCCTTGAAGATGTTTAAGGACCTTTAGGACAACCATGACCTGGATCAGGGGTCTCCAACCTTTGCAACTTTAAGTCTGAAGGACTTGAGCTCCCAGACTTCTCCAGCCAGCTTTGCTTTGCTGGCTGGAGAATTCTGGGAGCTGAAGTCCT
>JAPKID020006477.1:0-10643 GCA_026931265.2 Tropidonophis doriae | reverse complement strand
GGGTTTTAATGTGGGTAAATTTTTTAGCACAGGGCTTGTAAGTTTAATATAGTTTTAATTATTTATTGTTGTTGCTTGTATGTTTTTTTTAATATCCTGTGCACCGCCCCGAGTCCCCTCGGGAGAGGGGGCGGTTAATAAATCGAAATAAATAAATAAATAAATAAAATAAATAAATAATGGGTGGAAACTGAACATGGAGAGATTCAACCTGGAAATAAGGAGAAATTTTCTGACAGTGAGAGAAATCAACCAATGGAACAGTTTGCCTTCAGAAGTTGTGGGAGCTTTTAAGAAGAAACTGGGCTGCCATCTGTCAGAGGTGTTGTAGGGTCTCCAGCTTTGGGAGTGGGAGTGGATTGCGTGACTTACAAGGTCCATTTCAACTTTGTTAATCTGTTAAATTTCAAAGCAAAGCACTTTCAGATGAGGTGCAGGATGACTGGTAAGAGGTTGCTTCCTGAGATTGAGCCACAGTGACAGGGAAAAAAAGCTAATTTCCCAACTTTTCTAAATAGGTGCATTTTTAACTTCCTAATTTTCCACAGCCAAGTAGTGTTTGGAGCAAGTTGTTTTGGAGGTGGGAGGAGGGGAAGCAAAAGCAGAGTTCCCCCCATGTGTGATAGCACTCACTGTCTTTCAATTCTAAAAAGTCAGAGTTCGATTTAGCCAACCAGGATTATCTGGAAAGAGGATATGAATTCCAAAATGAGATGATTTTAATGGCTTAAGCAGAGTGTGCAAATACTGCACAGATGGTTTGGCAGCATATTACATCAGATAAATCTTGTAGGTAATTTGTAGTTGGGCAGCAACATTTCTCAGTCTACCACTGAATTAATTTGCTGCCACTGTTGTAAGAAAAAAAAGTATCCCATTTGTGTTTGATTTCTTGGTTTTATTTCTGTACACACCTGGAATTTAGTGACAGTAACCAGAAAAAAAAAAACCTTAGATATATGACAAAAAGACAATTTTTAAATTATTGGTGCCTCTAATTTTAAATTGTATGATGCCATGATACTAAACTGAAGGAATTCATTGAAGCTGAAACAGATTCATAATATGGGATTCAGACAAGTGATAAAGAACTTGTCTAAATCTGATTAAATACCTGTATCACCCTTTTTAAAAATCTAATCATGAAATACCTTAAGCAAGCATATTTCCAGATAAGTGAACTTGATAGAAATAACCAGGTATATACTAGCTCCAGTTCAGAAAAGTGAGAAATCTGTCCTTTGAGTTTCAAGATGACAGAGAATGTTTGATTACCGTATTTTTCAGAGTATAAGATGCACCGGAGTATAAGGTTTTGAAGAAGCAATTTTTTTCAAAAGTAGGTAGGTAGATAGAGGCGGAGAGAGAAATAGAGAGAGAGAGAGAAATACAGTAGGTAGGTAGGGAGAGAGTGTAGATAGGTAGGTAGGGAGAGGGATAGAGAGAGAGAAATAGAGAGAGTAGGTAGGTTGGTAGGTAGAGGGATAGAGAGAGAGAAATATATAGAGAGAAATACAGTAGGTAGGTAGGGAGAGAGAGGGTACGTAGGTAGATAGAGGGATAGAGAGAAATACAGTAGGTAGGGAGGGAGAGAGAGAGTAGGCAGGTAGATAGATGTTTCCAGGTGTATTTACCCATGTGATAGAGAAGGAAATCGCTGACAACCTGTAGCACCTAAAACTGCTGGCACAGCACTTGACCAACGTAATTCTCATCAACCACTCTAATTAAACAGCTTTCCGAAAGGAGGGGGGGAAAGTTTTTGTACTCTGTAAACTTCCCCAAAACGGCCCATTTTTCAAGGAAACAGGCCCATTTTTTTCAAATAAAAGGCATGAATAGCCTTGGGGGGGGCTTGCAAAGTGCTCCCAGGTGATGGGGGGGGGCAGAAATGAGCAAAGAACACCCAGCTTTTGTGAAAACAGGCTGTTTTTTGAGACAAAAACCTGTTATTTGCTCATTTCTGCCCTCAGCCAGCTCCCAGGAACCCTTTGAAAGCCTCCATAAGGCTCTGCACGGCCATTTTGGTGAAGGGGCGGGGCTTGAGGAGGCAAAAAAAAATGGTATTTGGTGTATAAGACGCACCCAGATTTTCAGCCTCTTTTTAGTGTCTTATACTCCGAAAAATATGGTATATAATCAAGGAAAGATGCATTCATTGGCCAAGCAATACTGAATATTGCAGTACCCAATGCTTTTATTCAGGATATTCCATTTCTTATCCCCTTCCGCCTGTTCCCACAAACACTTAAACTCTGAACACCTTCAATGCTTGTTGGGCTACTTGGGGGAAAGGGAGATTCTTCAAATACATCACAAGGGTTTCCACTTCAGACTTCATTAAATGAGGACCATTTTCCATTAATTCTTCAGAAGTGATGCATTTTGCCAGGCACCCAAACTCACAGAATAGTGATTGTTTTCAACAAGAGGCATATCTCTTCTCTGCATTTAAAACAAGGTATAACAGTACATTCCAGATCCCTTTTCAAATCATTGGCTTGTATAAGAACTTGAGCCATAAAAAAACAGAAAGGGAACATTTATATTCTGACTTGAATATTATTATTATTTTGTTTTCTGCCTTCAAGGACTATAAAATATAGCTAATTGTTTTATAATCTCCATGCACTTAGAAAATGTCACCTATTTTCCTATGCGATCACAAGTGTAGTCAGTTAGGGTAACTGTAGTGAACTTAAACAGTCTAAAACATTTATTTGATTGCCTTTACTTGTTAAATGGCGAAAAGCACAACCAAAAGCACAATGAATTAATTTCAAGGATGGTATCAGCTGCCAGAATAAGTAATACCACCATCGGAATCTAATTGCAGTTCTCCTGACAAGAGACTGGGAAAACCGCACAAAACAAATACGATATTTATGTTCAAAGTGCATGCGTACGCCATCTGCTCTACTGAGAAGAATAGACAAGAATTCAAAACACGCCTCATCATATTGGCATCTTGAAAGAGCATCTTATAGCATACTAAATTCTTTGCATTTTGCTAATTTGCTGAGACCAAAAAAACACTGCACTTTCTTGCATGTTACCGCAAAACAAGAGTAAATGTGCTATTTTTTTTTTACACATCTATCAATGTATTGCACCCTCTGCTGGCCAAAGATATTCCCAAACAAAATGATAGCCATTTATCAATCCACGCAGGTTAACAATATTCTTGATGGAAGGTATTTCAAATATATACCTGTGCTTTTCTATACCATGAAATATTTGTACATCTACCTGATATCAGTTTCATACTTACTAATTATGAACTTATTCGTACTCAAGTTCTCTTACCTTGGGCTTTTCATCCAGTATTTGCTGACGGATCTCTTTGTGTTTCTCCACGAGTTTTTCCTGCCTTTTGGTCTGGGCATCTTCTAGCTGTAATTGAAAAACAAAGTCCACTATGATTGACATGCCTATCTGAATTCCTTGGTTTCACACTCAAGAATGCAATAGCAATAGCACTTAGACTTATACACCGCTTCACAATGCTTTACAGTCCTCTTTAAGCGGCTTACAGAGTCAGCATATTTCCTCCAGCAATCTGAGTCCTCATTTTACCCACCTCGGAAGGATGGAAGGCTGAGTCAACCTTGAGCTGGTAAAACTGCTGGCAGCTGACAGTCAGCAGAAGTAGCCTGCAATGCTGCATTCTAACCACTGTGCCTCTTCGATATCATAATTATCTTGGGTAACAAAGTTTTAGAGAGCATTTTGTCATAAAATAAAATAAAATTGTGTAAGACTTCAAGGAATGTCAGTCAATTTGTTTCCAGTTTAAAGTTATATTAGCTGGAAATGTGCAGTTGAAAAATGGACGATACATTCTTAATATATGGTGATTAATTGCAGCATTTAATTAGGCCGAGTAGCCAGCCTTAACTACAGGGCACAGTGTCCTTTTTTAAATCTAAACATATTTATGTTCCTGCAAAGGTCTTGGACTATGTTGACAATTTTTAATACCAACTTCCGTGTCATTGAGGTGAAGTGCCATATGCTCTGAAGAGAGTTGAATGGCTTAATTGGTGTCACTGCTAATTTGTTTTAGAAAGAGCATTTTTTTTCGATAGACAACATGCAAATCACAGAGCTTTGAAGAGATGAGGAAATAAAGGGAGGAGACAGAAACCAGATACTGACAAGCATGCTCATTTTATTTTTATTTCTGTTCAATCATGTCGGAATCTCAGAGACTGCTTGCAGTTTTCTTGGCAAGGTTTTACTGAAATGATTTTCCATTGCCTCCGTCCTAGGGCTGAGAGAAAGTGATTGGCTCAAAGTCACCCAACTGGCTTTGTGCCTCAGGCAGGTCTAGAATTCACAAATCTCTGAGTTTCAAGCCTGGTGATGCTTAACCACTACACCAAAATAAAGTTTGCTCCTAAGGAGCCCTTTTTTCATGCATGCTACTGGGAAGGATATGCTTTCATAAATGCTTTATTTGATTTGTCATGAAATCTTACCGCAAACTAAGTGATATTTTTTTCTTTTACCTATTTCTGAACAGCACTTTGGGAGCACAATTTTGTCATACAAGAACAGAGAGATTATTCAAAGAGATTATTTAGTGTTCCATCTGAAGTATGTATGCACAAAGGAGAACATTTGTAGCTCAGGATTGACATGACAGGTTCTTAGCGCTCTTTGAGTTTGCTTGATTTCTTACAAATGTTTCATTACCCTAACTAGGTAACATCATCAGTGCACTGGTGATGTTATCGAGTCAGGGTGATGAGGTTCGTCCATCGTATTTGAAGAGGACCTTGACATCTAACAGGTTGTGGGCTGTCCATGATGTGTTCCCAGGTGGCTGGTAAGGCTTATACGGGCATGAAATGTTCTGCCACATGTCAGCAGGCATGTGTGGGCACCATTGTTGCAGCATTTGCAGCTCTGGCTTTGCGGAGTGCTCGCTTCTCTTGTGCTATGGTTGTTCTTCTGTCTTCAAATATGTGGCAGCCTTGGTGGATCAGTGTGCGCCATGTCGATCGATCTTGTGCCAGGGTTTCCCAGGAGGGAAACCTAGTCAGAGTAATGAAACGTCAGCAAGAAAACAAGCAAACTCAAAGAGCACCAAGGACCCATCATGCATGTATGAATGTATGTATGTGTTGAACAAATATATCATCTACCAAAAGCATTCAAGGTATCAGACAGGAAGAAAACCCAAAACAAAATCACATTCCATAGCAAAACAAGTAACAATTGAAGTTCCACATCTGAAACACAATTGTTCAATTTCTCCGTATTCCTTCTTAGCTCAGTTGTGGTGCTGTTACATTTGCAGCCAGGTAAGATCTGATCTGCCTCTGGAGAATCAAGGAAAAATGCTAAATTAAATTTACAAAATTTTAGCACTATCTGGAACTAGAAATTATCTCTGCACAAAAAAATATACACTACTATTATGTTGAGGTTTTGGTATTTTAAGATAATTACAATGTGCAATGCAGCCTAAATATTGAAATGGATGATGTCATCTTTATGCCAAGGTGAATGCATGTTTTAGGCAGTAGACTTACTCTTTTAATGTACTGTACCACCTCTTGAATATATGAGCGAATCATTTCTGTCTTCTCCCTGAGAGGAAAATTAAAAATGATTAATCCCATTTATTTTTAAAATCACTGATTACTGGTTTTCTGCCACAAATAATTTGTTTATAAAATAATTGGTAAACTTCACTAAGAGAAAATCAAAGCCAGATTTTACATATATTGCCCTGGGTATTCTTTGTCAGATTTCAAAATGGTTTAATCCTTTATTTCAAAGGGATTGTGTGCTCTTTGTTATGTGCTGTTATGGGTGTCATCTTGATTGATTTTAAACTGCCTTGAGGATGATTCAAACAAGAAATAAGCTAAGCTCTTCTAAAAAAAGGAAAAATAATGCACACTCACTGTGGGAATCTACGCTACTGTTCTGCCTGGTTTTTTAAAAATATAATCTGTAAAGACCCGTAGTCAAACATACATTTTTTAAAAAAAATATTAGGATTTTCTTCTATTGGTATTTCATGTTAGGATAATTATTCTGATGTTGGGTTGACAATATATATAAGCCAGGATTCTTAAAGAGTATATGTATCTGTAAGGACTATGTGGAATCTGATTGGCTGTGCTTCCCAGCTCAACCATAAAAGGTAGCTGGAAACACAGTTCATTCCCTTTTACTTTCCTTTGCTTCCTGATTGCCACTGAGGAAGAAGCTGAACATGAAGACGGAAGAGAATCATTGTTTTTGACTTACTGTAAGATAACTCTGGCTTTGGTGAAGGACTGTTTATTGTTAGAGGAGTTAGTATCACTGTTTGGAAGAAGTACTTTAGTTACATCAAGAGTAAAGACTATTTATTTTTTCTACTATCAGTGTTGTAGAGTGTTTTTTAAGCAACGTATCTCTTGCTGTCCGGTGTATTGCACTATTCTGCCTGTTTATTTTCCAATGGGGATGTTTTTTACCCCTAACATTTCAGCTCTTCTGGATACAAATTAAGGCAAGAATTGAAGACTGTACTTACTCATCCATTTGACTTCTATCCTTGGACTTTGCTTCAGTGATCTTCTCTTGCCTTTTCTTGTCCATCTTTTTCTTCAGCTCTTTCTTTTCTCTTCAACAAATCCAGATTTGTTTTTATAAAAGAAGAAAATAGAACAAAAGTTATGCTGTGCATATTTACCCAGAAGTGACTCCCTCTGTATTGACTGGGGAGCTACTTTATTGTAAGTACATCTAGAATGGTAGTCAAAAGAATGGGTAAGTAGTCTTTACCTTTCACAAATCTCTTTCAGCTTCTTTAGTTGGTTGCTTTGGCATTCTTCTGCTACATCTGTCAGCTTCTGTATAAGCTTAGGAGGGGATAAAAACAGATATGTCATAAATTGTACCAGCTACATTCAGTTGGTAAGTATTGCACAGATAGTCTTCTGGTTTTGACCCCAATGGGGCCTGCCATCGACCAGCCATCCTTGTTATCCTCAACACATTCATTAAATGAGTGCATGAGTCTTTAAGTGGAAGTGGTGGGAAATCCTTGGAGGCCTAACGCAAGCAACCAGCCCAACTGCCTCAGGCCTCCCCTACCCCCAGATACTGGGCCGCAGCATAGCTGACTGTCTGGGCAACCAGAAACAATGGGGAAGGAAAACCGCGAGATCATCTGCCTTTCTCCCTTTGCTCTGCCTTTCTGGAGTAAAACAAGAACTAGTTCCCTAGCGTTTTGGAATGTTATCCGCTAAATCAAGTGTTTGCCCATCACCTCTCCATGGGGAGGCTGCAAAGCTCTCCTGGCTCTCTAGACTTTGAGAAGGGGCCCTTTGCACAAAAGGTAACGTCAGGACAAGCTTCCCAAAACCCTTTCCCTACTTAATGCCCCCTCCCTTCTCTTCAAAAGCCATATTTCTTCAATAACAAAAACAAAGAAGCTGGTAGGGATGGACTCGTTGATCTTTCTTGCCGCCTCCTCCCACCCCAGTTAGGTTCTAAAACTAAATTGTCCCTCTGCTTCCATCTCTATGGAAACCTGTTCTGCCCCACAGACGGACACACACAAGCTTGGCTGCTTGCCACTATCTCCTTGGCTGCTTGCAACTATTTCCTTGGCTGCAAGCCCTAACTCACGTAACAAATACAGACAGCGAATTGCAGACTCGAACGACTAGAATTTCCAATGATGAGTTGTAACTGTTGTTTCCTGCAAATGACCTCTCCCAAAGCCTTCACTATACGCTCTCTTGGGAGGGGCCACTCAGCAACCAGCTGGTGCTCATCAGGGCTTACGAACTTGCCTCTTATGTAACTGTTGCCTCCTTTTCTCAGCCCTGTGTAATCTAGCATCAGGGACAAACTGCTCCTGATGCTCCCCACTGCTCCATGACCCAGGCACCTCCTGATGGCCAACCAGACTCTGTGCTTCCTCAAGGTCTCCCTCCTCCTCCAGGGCACTCATAGGACTCTTCACTAGAAGAGTCCATCACCAGCTCATCTGGAGCCAGCTGGGCCACAACAGAAACCATAACTTGACTTTAGGCTGAAGAGAAGAGGAACCAAGCAGGCAAGGAGAGAATTTTTTTTCTGTAGCTGTTTACAGTAGAGGGCAGTCTACAGTCCAGCCTTTTTCCTAGCTGGACTCTATAGGCAGCCAGCAGGAAAGCTAAAGCTTGCAAAGACTAAACACCCTCCATTTTTGGCACAACTTTTAGAGATAACTTTTTTTGTTTACTGCAGTGGAAAAAAGCTGAAGGAACATTTTGTCACCTTTATTTTTTAGCCTAGAGTAACTCCAAAGCCTAGAGAGCCAGGAGAGTGTTCTGACTCAAGAGCATGAAGCAAACTTCTTGTCCTGACATGAAACCCTTTTATTAATTTACTGTGAATTCTGCTTATTCACATCCAGCAAAGTCTTTCAAGGGAGGATTTACAGTCACAGACCTTATCTGGCTTGGAGAGCTAACAGGCCAATATCTGCAAAACTTGGCAAGAAGTCTCAGAGAGTCACAAATCAATTAAGCAAACTAATTGTCTCCTGCAAACTTCACTCCCCTTTCGCTCCTCTTTTATTTCCTCTGGGAGGGGCCATTCATCGTCCACCTGTGGGCTTACTCCCAAGTTGACCCCTGTTCTTTAGCTGTTTGTACAGTGACACTTGAGGGTTCTACCTGCCCCACCCTTGGGATGGATGGTTAGTCAGACAGCAACAGGTAGGCAAAAATTTCAGGAAGGACTAGGATAGACTCCCATCTAGAAAGCTACCACTAGTTGGTATTGATAATATTGACTTAAATAAGCCAGTAGCCTATATCATATCAGTGGAGCAACATACATACATACATGAATACATGATTACTCCTTGAATAATCATCCGTCTTCCTATTAGCACAGTCAGGGGTCATTTCCCACCTGTGCCAAACTGGAGAGGATAATTAGGCAAAATAATCAACCCAATCATACCAGGCCAGCAAAGAATAAGCACCACTATCACTTACCTCGGCTGCGCGGGGGATTCTGGGAGCTTCTAGATGCTCCCATGTGACACCTCTCCTGCGTGAGCTGCACTGGCTGCCTGTGGCCTTCCGGTTGCGCTTCAAGGTGCTAGTAACCACCTTTAGAGCGCTCCATGGCATGGGACCTGGGTATTTGCAAGACCGCCTCCTGCTACCTAATACCTCCCATAGACCAGTCCGCTCCCAAAGAGAGGGCCTCCTCAAGGTGCCATTGGCTAAGCAATTTCGGCTGGCGACACCCAGGGGGAGAGCCTTTTCTGTGGCTGCTCCTGCCTCTGGAACGACCTACCCCCTGACCTTTGCACGATCACGGACCTGCGTCTTTTCCGCCGGGCTTTGAAGACCCATTTATTTTGAATGGTCGGCCTGGCATAGTTTTTAACTTGCTTTTAGATAGGGTTTTTATCAAAATTTGGAAATTAGGCATACTGTTTAATATATTTTTAATAGCATTTTACTTGTTAACTTTATACTAACTTACTTTTACTGTTGCCTGTACACCACCCTGAGTCTTGCTGGGGAGAAGGTGCAGTATAAAAATTCAATAAAATTCAAATAAATTCAAATTCCTGACAACTGCCAAAAATCCCGAATATAATCAACCTTGTGTTTGAATCTTAGATTTTGTGCCTGGATTTTTGACTTGGACCTTGGCTTTGGGTATCATGCCTAGACTTTGGAATTGTGCCTGAACTTGAATTTGGTCCATACATTTTCAGACTTGTGCCTTTGCCTTGGACTTTATATTTGCCCGTTTGATTTCGTGCTTGCAAACTCTGACTCATTTGGACCTTGTGGGAAGCCATTGGCTGGCAGGTTTCTTATGAATGGGACCTGTGGAATGATAATAGGAGCTCGCAGTGCTTAATAAAAACATGAAAACTCCTAGGGGTGTGTCTGTGTGTGTGTGTGTGTGCTTGGATTGGAACATGGCCAGAGGTGGATTTCTACCAGTTTGGACTGGTTTGGCCAAGTAGGTAGTAACTCAGTTGGCCACACACCCCTCAAGGCAAAGCCTATGCTGGCAGCAGCCTGGCCTAGAAGGCTTGCCAGACTGGGTGTCAGGCTCAGCAATCCAAATGATGAGTCAGGCTCAGCAGCCTCATGTCATGCCAGCTAGGCACCTGGTGGTGTCAGTTATTTCTCATTTCAGAAAGAGTGGGCATTTGTACACACAAGAGTGGACTTGGAACAACTATAGATTGTATGGATGCACTCTTTGTGGTCAACCTGTAACATGAAGTGGCTTCATTTCTGCTTGTGGAAACAATCCGCTACTCTGGGATAAGTGGCAACAGCAACCACTCCAGTTCACCTGTGGATTGATAACTATGTGGAATGGCTGAAATAATACATAGCAGCTGCTCCTCACATTCTGCTGGTGTTTGGCTTGGAATGACTCTAAACCAATGACCCACACATTGTCCAGTTGCCCAGGGTGATTCATTTCAACAGCCCTGGACCACCCCCGTTGGTTTCATGTATGCACAGCAGAGAATCCTTTTAACAAACCTTTGGATCTTCTTCTAGAAACCATGGACTGTGCTGATTTCATTGGGGAAAAGAACGTGGAGCAACTGCTACCCCATTGATCCATTGTTCTAGTTCCTGATGTGAAATTGC
>JAPKID020006476.1:0-10643 GCA_026931265.2 Tropidonophis doriae | reverse complement strand
GGGGGGTAGTCTTATACAGCGAATATAGGCCTAAACCTATTTTTTAACTGTAAAATTAGGGGGTCGTCTTATACGCCGGAAAATACGGTAATTTAAAAAGAATCAGCAAAGTCTAACCGCTAATACTAAATCTGAAAGCAAACTTGTTCTTTTGCTTTTTGTATAAAATATACAGCCAGCTAGCTAGACCAACTCAAGGGAGGTACCATTCTTTCTATTCCCCCTCTCATGAACCAAACTAACCAAAATTTAAACACCACATATTCTGACTCAGAAAAACAACATATCTGAGCTATTTAGCCTGAAAAGCATAATGGAAGAAGGTTTTTCCCCTATTTTCCTCAAACACAATTGTTGTAGTTATGCCTAGAACGCTTTAAAAAAAAAAGCAAAGTTGCTATAGGACAGTGTGTATGTTACATCTGGTATATATTTAAAAATAACACTGCGGAACCAAACCAGAAATCTCCCTAGCTCAGCATGTGGTGTTTTATGGTTATCAATTAAATGTGTCTGAGAAGACCACAATCAAGTAATAGCTTTGTCTTGTTATGATGGCCAGAACACTGCCTGTGAAAAGAAAAACTACATACACCATTATAGTTAATAACTGTTTAAAAAAAACCCTACCCTCTAGGAATTTAACTCTTTTAAGTCATTATTGACATGTATTGTGACCACAAACTATGAAGCAGTTTTTCCCCTACTTTTTTCTTTTAACAATTTCCATGGTATTTCAAGTTTAAAATTATGAGAATTCCCTCTGGATATGCTTATTATGCTCTTCCCTATTACCTGCATGTTTCCCCCCCATATTATAACACTCTATTCTTCAGTTATCCTGACAAGTGGGTGCTTCATTCTTCTCATACATTTTGATTGTCCTATATCAGAAGAGGAGAAAAAGGCAATCAAAACTGTAAAACAAAAAATATTGAAGTCATTTCCTATCAAATGAGAGTTCCATTGGTTTTCCTTACAGTTCCTTGAAAAAAAGTTTCCCAATTTCTCAGACTGCATCTTCCAATAAATAAATTCAGCCATGAATGTGAATAGTAATAAAAAATAAGTAGATTCAACTGTTCTAAAAAGTTTAAAAAATAAATTCTTTATCAAAGCCAATCTTACAATAACATATTTTATTCGGTAAAATATCTTGCTGTTAAGTATCTTCAGTTAGCAGTAACTACTCACAACCTACACACTTTATTTTTAATAGACACGTTACCTTTCATTCAAAAAATATAACTAGTATCCTAAACACACATTTTGTTGCATCAATCCAAAATCCTTATGCTGCCTGCCTGAAAAGTCACTTTTCTCTCACAGCTGTGGAAAACTAGCATGTTTTTTGTTTTTCTGCTTCCTTTAGTCTCATGTCTAAATCATGTGCTATGTGATGCCTATCCTCAGTAGATGGCACCTTATCTCTATCTATAACCCCAGAACAGCTGAATTAAACTTCTAAGCAACACTATTTAGAATATCAAAATATAGGTGGTGCTAAAGTTACCTCCTCCTAAATATCAAATGCTTCACTCGCAGAGCATTGAAAATTGCATCTGCAAAGCAGGCTGCTAACTTTCTATTACAGCAGACTCATGCATGGAAGCCTTTTCTGACAGGCTGTGCTCATCACACCAGCTCGGAGATAACAAAGATTAACTAGAAGGGCACCCAAATTCTAAAATATAGATACGTTATGCTTCGGGGAAATGGGAGCGGGTTATAAATTTAATTAAAAAAATAAAATAAAATTGCACTAGTTTCCAGTACATCATGCAATCAAGAAAAGTGAATATCTTAAAGTTTTTTCTACTGAAATGGAAATTTATTTTTTACTGTACAAATTGCTATAAACGTTTTGGTTGAAATTCAAATTACCCCATTTTATTCTATGTTGCACAATCCTTTAAGTATTTTATCCAATTTAAAAGCATCTAAGCAAACATGATTTTTTAGGTGAATTACAAAGAAATAAGGGAAATTTCTAGGACGACAGAACTAGAAAAATGCACGCATAGCATGCAAAAAAGGGTCAGAGATATTTCTAAAAATACTCAGTAGCTGTAAAGTTGAAAAAAGTTAATACAAATTCTCAGCACAGTAAAATATTGGATAACCATAGAAACTCCGCCTGAGGTTTATTTCACGCGCTGGATGCCAGATAATACCACCCATTCTTTGAGGATTAGTGTATAGCAGTCTGAATTATATTAAAGGGTAACTCCTCTCTACCACGGCCTACATATTACTTAAGGTCGGCAGCAGCTAACGGGGTGTGGCGAGATAGAGGCGGGCAAATTTTTAATTTTATTTTGTTTTAAGCAGCGGTTCCTACTTTTCCCTACATTGCGCTTTTCTAATTAACTCGTCGTAGTTATTGAAGACCCGAGAGGTACTAGCAGTGGCGGTTGGAGGAGAGCGCGAAGGTTGCTACCCAGAAAAGCTGGCTGAGAAGGTGGGGTATTTTTGCCTATTTGGGAGGTTCTGCACCCCCAGCCTCGCTTCGGGAAAAGCGGCGGGTGGGCGGTAAAGGCCCCTTCGAGGTAAGGAAGAGGTAAGGAAGAGCTAAGCTCCCATCCGCGCTCGAGTAAAGCGGCGGGAGGTTCTAGGGAGGCTTCCACCAGAGCGCATTCACAAGACAAACAAGACCATTCGACCATCTTCTCGTCCCCGGAGGCAGAGTACATGTGTCCGCTTACAAGCATACCGCACCCGCACTGCCCTTCGCCAGGCTCCCCCGCCTCGCTTCGACCCTTCAGGAAGAACTTCGCTCCCCGCGCTTCAAAAAAAATACCCCTTTGTCTTTCAAGCCAGAGAACCGGATCCCAGCCCGCCCTTCGGCGTTCCCTCCGACCCGCCAATACTCACCTTCTAGAAGCCTGGTAATAAGACTGTCCACATTCAGCTCCCCGTCCGCCATTTTGTAACCAATGGACTCGTCCCGGGCGGAAACACAGAAGGCGCTTCACCGAGGAGGAGGAGGAGGAGGAAGCGTCGGCGAAAGCAACAGCTCCTTCTCAGATTCCCTCCCTCCCGGCTGCGGCTCCAGCCCTCCCAAGCGCAGCCCCCGAAAGCGCCCAGCCCAACGGGGACCCCCGTCCTACTTTCTCCTTCCCTGGCGCCGCTGAGCAGGGAGGAGGGAGCAAAGAAAGCGACGAACGCGAGACCGTCGCTCCTCCTCCCCACCCCTCCTGCCTGGTTTTGGGCCTCTCCGCGCAAGCGCCTTTCGTTTCTTTCCACAAGCGCGCGCCTCTTGTCAACAACTGCGCGGGAGTATCGGGTTCGGCTCGGAAAGGCTGAAGCGGCTTTTAGGCCGCCTCCCCCAGGAGAGCCTGCGCAAGCGCAACAGGCTCTTGGGCCGCCACTCATGAACGCGGCTTGTTTCGGACTCCCTTTCCCCCTTCTTGCCATCGGCATTAGTACCCTAGTAACGGGAAGGTCGGGTCTGAGTTTTGAAACATCGAGACGTGGAGGTGTAGTTGGCTCCGACAATGCTTACTTGGTGCAGTGGCCCTTATAGTTTTGCAGTAGTCCTTGCTCAAAATCTTTCGGAAACAGCCGAAAGAGTCGGAATCGCAGCTGTTGATTCTGTTCTGATTGCTCAAACACAGGCTCATGTTGTTTGTTGTGGGGTTTTATCCCCCCAGTAACTAATATTCCTTACCCTTAATGCGTTTTCAAAGAGAAAGAGTTTTGAACAACTGGCACTCATGATTAAATAATCCTAGGTTTCGGGAGAATGGCTCAAAAATTGGGGCACTCATATGGGCGCAAACTTTTGGAAGAAACGTTGGTTAAGTAGAAAAACGTCACCATGTGCTCAATACAAAATCTTAGATGTTTGAAGTTCAAAAGTGTAAATTTTATTTGCTCTATTAGTAACATGCCACATGCTCTTTTCACTCGGATACCAAATAAAGCTTCATATCAAAGCTTCCAGTTCTGCAACAACTTTGGTTGGAACAGTTGTGCACAATGGGGATAGGTACCTGCTTATGTTCTCTGTATAAGATTTGAAAACATATTTATTTTTATTTATTATTTAATTAGTTTGTCCAACATGTACAAGATAAAACAGGTATAAGTATAAACATGGACATGAACAAAGAAAACGAGTATAAATAAATGGGGACAGTACGACAATATTTACTGTTATGTAATGCCACTCCTGCGCATGATACAAGCCAACATTTGAAGGTTTTCCACCATTCTTAAGAGGTAGCAAATCTGACACACACTTTCTCCCCACTCCACTATTTTCATGGATTTAAATACAGAGTTTCTGACTATTTCCTAGCTTTTCAACTGACCTTATCAAAATTCTGCCTCACTATATGATGGATAATAGGATACATTTTCCAGATGGGCAACACAGCTTTTATAAAAACAGTTATCTTTTCTATTGCAAAAAAGTAATAAGGATGAGTATAAGAAATCTTTAATTTTAAGAAAAAAAAGGTGCAAATTATTTCAATAAGAAATGTTGGAATAAAAAAGCTCATTTTACAAGAAAGTAATATTAAAAGATGTTCTATATTCCTCTGGAATCCTAGAAAGAGGTCATTTAGTTCATGAGTTCACTCACTGTCCAATGACAATAGTTATTCTGATGAATTTACCTTATGATTTTAGAGATGCATCCATTTGGCTTTTTTTGGCAATAAAACAAGTAATTTATCTTTGCTTTCCTGTTTAGCACTGAATAACAAGTTTTTTTTAAAATCCTTGATTGATGCTTTAAGAAAAATCTGGCAATAATGCAGAACATTTAATTAATGTTTCTAACATAAAAGAAATGAACAAATGATTAAAAGAAGTAACAAGGAATTTAGAACCTCTGAGCTTTGGTAATAGATTGCTATGTGAATAGTTCAGTTGATCTCTGAGAACTAAATTCTACTATTCTCATGAAGCCCATTATGCGCATGCCAGCCACGTGGTCTTTGGGTTTCCAATGAACACAAAGACCAACTGACCAGCATGCATGTGCATGCCAGAAACCCCAAAACCAGGTGGTTGGTGCATGCCGGTGCTCCGGCATGTGCGCACGCATGCGCATTCCAGAAAAGTTTGCCATCACTGAACTAGGTGAAACACGAGAATTCTGATTGGACGGAGACAAGCATTACTTTGAAAGCTGAATTATCCACATACATTGTTATGCTGCTCTTATTTCTCCAAGGATTTATCTTAAATAGGAAAACATTGTGTACAAAATATTCGATGCATATTTAGATCTTCCAACATCTTTTTCTTTTCCTTACCCAGATTTGTTACCTTATCTGGTAGCCCCTTTTAATTGAAGATGGAAAAACTTACAAGACAAGATAGTTCCTGCAAAACATTGTCAACAAAAGAGACAAAGCATGGCTGAAAAAGACAAGAAACAATAGAAATAATTTTCTTAATTTGTATTCTTCTCAAAGTGAATGCTAAAACTGTGAGATTTGGGCTGCAAAAACTAAGACATCCGTTGAATGGGAGTAAAAAGGTAGAATTACAGAAAAGTAATTTCTTGTTGCTGTCCAGCAATTTTTCAGATTTTCTAGTTTAGATCTAATAATATTATAACATGACTGCAAAAGAGAAGACAGTCCTACCACTTTGAAGCCTATAGATCTGATTCTGTGAAGCAATTGGCTTCTTAACTCAACTGCCAAGCAATCTATCCCATACTCTGAATTCTGTAACATAGGGAGAGTCCATACGTTCTTGACTTCAAAGTAATCTTCCTCATTTTGCAATATAAGGAAATAATGTTTCCATTTAACATTTATTTCACTGTACCTTTATAAGGAATGTTAGATAAGATTGTAGAAATAGAGTCTCTGCAGGATATAAGCTCTTTGCTTCATGATACCTCTACATATAATCCAAGACCATGAGAAGTACAGCTAACTTCATTGGTGAATATAAAGCACTCCATTTATTGCCACAGCTAGTCAAGACTCATTTATTCTTGCACAATCAAAGCCAACAGTGCACATGTATCAGATAAACAAAAACTACAGGATAGACAGAGGCTTCTTATGTGTTCACTGATCAAATGAACACATGTTAGGGGCTGGACTCACCAGAAATTAACAATGGCCCCACTGTATGTCTGCACAATTACAATGACAAAGGGATCATTGGAGATCCTGTGAGTATTACTGTTGATGTTACTACATTGGTGTTTTTTTTTATCCCAGTGTTGTTATAAGATTGCTGATGATGATTGTGCATAAGAATTGTGATAGGCACTGAAAAGCACTGAAAGCATGCCAACATTTAGAAGGACTATACAATTGCTTGTCAGGGCACAGAACCTAGAAGGGTAAGAATAACACCCAAATTTCAATATTTCTCTTCCCTCCAAAGAAATAATGATGTACACTATATTCTTACAAAGGCATTATCCAAGTTCCTTGGGAGAGCTATTCTTAAAGAGGCATTTTTATGTTAGTATTGGAGTTCTGAATTAATGTATTTTGAATATAGTATTCTGAACAGTTCTCACATTAATTCCAAATGAGGGCTGAAAAGATTAATTTACATATTTGAGCTTCCTTGTCTTACCTATGCTGTAATAGCATAAATAGAGTTGTGTTTCTACAGGGAAAACAGTAATTCCTATTAATCTTAGTGGACATAAATATATGAAAGTTTGTGGCAGAGTTTCTAGATATGGACTAGTCTAAAACATACTCTGTTCACTAATTCTGTAACTAACATGAATGATAAAAGAGAAATCAAAAGAAAATAAATTACTAGAGAAAGAATAAGATGGCCACAGGTTTTACTATTTAAGTGCCTATGAATAGGTGATAATAGATACAGAATACAAAATAACAGAGTTGGAAGGTATTCTATATCTCATAGTTAATATGTCCATAAGGGCATAAATAAGTAAGTTTATAGTTATAACTACAGTTGACCGATAAGTTGGGATGTGACTAAAGTAATGTAAATGAGTAAGAAATTTTGATTAATACAAATAATTGAATAAAATAGGTTTTATTGGAATGATTTTTCTCATTACTATTAAAACAGTATAAACAATGTTCTTTTCTACATAAACTTTAAGATGCTCTTATTTTTCTTACTTTTGTGTGCCAACTTTGCGTATCACTTTTGAGACACTGGATAGTGTCTTTTGTGTGTGTTAGTGTGTTTAAAATTCTTGTAATCTCCTCCACTTCATCTAATGCAGTTTCTATTGAAATAGTCATCCTTCAACTCAGGAGAAAAGTAAATGTTATTTTTCATTCTGTTTTTTTAGAGACTTGAGCCCAATTGGCATTAAGGAAAGAGCCTTATTTGAGGCAACTTGATTGTTAATGACTTCACAAGCATGTCCATTCAGTTTTCATCGTATCAAAAGTGGTCTGCCAATATCTTTCTGTAGGAGAGGGGACAATGACTCAATTTCATTGAGGAGCACATCAAAATTGTGTTTGATCTCAGGGGTGTGGGTGTGTGGCCAGCTTGACATCATTCATGTCGGGGGCGCCTATTGTGGCCTGAGTGCTCTGCCAATGAAAGCAGGCTCCCAACCTTTGTTTTCGGCTGCGACAGCCTCCTGCAACCCTCTGCCAGCTGGTAGAGGCACCACAGGCCAGTACTTCACTGTTTCCAGGGTAGCCCTGAGGGACAGATTAAGCACAAACTGGCCTGCGAGCCTTGAGTTTGACACCCCTACACTAGGATGTTCTTTGTACTTACCAGAATACTCTAAAGTTGCAGACGTTCTTGGTCGTCTCTCATCAAAGTGATAATAGGTTTCAATCCTACTTAACTTGAGATCAGCCAGTGTCTAAAGGATTAGGTTAAAAATTCCCAGAAGCCTTTCGATGCCAGTGCCTAAAACTGCAGATTTAGAATAATGATGGTTCAAAAAACACAAAATATCTCTAAGCAAAACTTCCTGCAATGTGCACAAAATGAATCAAACTATTCTCAAGTGGTATCTGTCCAGTCCTAGAAACTCCAAAGATAGAGAATGCAAACTCTGCTACTACTGGGCCCATGAGAGATCCCTGTATGGATATTATTTTCCAATTTGATGTAGACCCATTAATTGCCCATCTGTGGATCTGTTTTGCCCCATTTTACAACTTTTCGTGCCACAGTTATTAAATGAATGACTGTGGTTGCTAAATCAGTAAATGATTGTTAAGTGGATCTGGCTTCCTCATTAACTTTGCTTGTCAGAAGGTTGTAAAAGCTGATCCTGTAACCTGGGTCTCTGCAATTGTAAATATGAACCAGTTGCCCTGCATCCAAATTTTGATCATGTGACCATGGGGATGATGCAGCAGTTGTAAATGTAAAAAATGATCATAAGTCACTTTTTTCAGTGCTGTTGTCACTTCAAAAGGCCACTAAACAAGCTGTTTTGTTGAGGATTAAGGTGAGGATTACTTGTATATTTTTTTAATTGTACTTTATGCTTTTTAATAATAGAATCTTAATATGTTTAATCACATAAATATTGCTGCATTGAAGTCTGTGATGAAGTCAAATGCATCAAGCAATTCAAAAAAAAAGGAGGTGAATAAAATTTACTGCACTCAAGTGATTTTTTTTATTTAGTCTCATGGACCCCTATCAAGTTATCATGGAACCGTAAGTTTCACAAACACTTGTAAAACTGCCTAGACAAGCAGCTTCACCTAAAGTTCTGTTTCTTTGGTTTTCATTGTTATGAAAGGTCTATAAATTTAATTAAAATTCTGAATTCCAAACACCTGTTCCATCAGTAATTTCCATAAATAACTAGAGGAGAAAGGCAGGAAATTGGGTATGTTCCCTTGGGTTATTTGGAAGAAAGTCTGAAAATAAATAAGGCAGAAGACAGTTACAATATATGCTTATATAATTATGTTACGCAGGGAATAAATGGAAACCAGTTTGGTGTAGCAATGAAGCATCAGGGTAGATGGGAGGCTGGGGGACAGTGAATTCTAGTCCTGTTTTTGGTATTAACCCTGCCAATTGGCTTTGGGCCAGTTACTCATTCTCAGCCATTAGGAAAGAGGCAATAGCAAATCTCTTCCAAAAAAAACCTTGTCAAGAAAACTTTACAGACCTGTTCAGGCAGTCACCAGGAATCAACATTGACTGAAAGGCACAAATAAAAGAGAGAATGAAGTTTATTTTGTTGTAATCCAATATACCAGTATCATAATGCCAATATAATACGGTAGTATAATGGTTGGTGGCAAGGAAGAATGAATAATTTATCCACTTTAGATGAAGTCCTACTGTACATAGCATTTATGGCCATGTGCTAGCCTCTCCTATTGTTTCATACTTTTATAAGACATATTAGTTGAGCTATGGGATTTCAGTTTCTGTTTCTAATAAAAAGGTATATTTAATCTTTCTTTACTTCAAAAGCAAACAAACAAAGCTCTTCTTCTCCACATACTTTCCAGTTAAGCACAGCATTGAAGAATGGGCATGGTGCAGTGGTGGGATTCAAATACTTTTACTACTGGTTCTGTTGGTCTGGCTTAGTGGGCGTGGAGTGGCTTGATGGGAGTGGTAGGGGAAAGATACTGTGAAATCTCCATTCTCTCCCCACTCCAGGGGAAGGTTACTGCAAAATGCCCATTCCCTCCTGATCAGCTGGGACTCAGGAGGCGAAGAATAGATGGGGCCAGAGCCAGTCAGAGGTGGTATATACCGAACTACTCAAAATTTCTGCTACCAGTTCTCCAGAACTGGTCAGAATCTGCTGAATACCATCTCTGGCGTGGTGGCTTTATAAACAGGATAAGAATTCATTTTGGGGGGAAACACAGGTGCTGTCAGTTTGTAAGCATTTTAAGCATAATTTTGCTAGTCCTGTAAAAACCAACACAGGGTTGGAAATATTAACACGCTGCCTGGAAACACTATGGTAGCAGTGTAAGATTACAGTGAGTTTCAAAACCTGATGCTGCTGGTCTGAGGAATGAATATGCTTCTTCAAAGATACTTTTGAGAGACAAATGATATAGTTGCTTGCGATGTTGCAACTCACACAATTGAAGCATAAACCTCACCTTACTGGGATATGAAGTGTATACACTGCTGCTTTATACCTCCTTAAGTCAGACAGAAGAATTACTTATCACATCTTCAGTAACATTTGGTGGTGACATGGAGTTAAATAATGTCAGTAGCTGGATCTGGTGGTCTAGCAGAGAACAGTGCCTTTTCAGTCTTTCTGTAAGATAACAGACTCCAGACCCATCATAAAAACCCTACTACTAGTCTCTAAAGCACAAATCAAACAGGCAGATTGGTCCTATTTGCAATACATAAACTGTGTGATGTGGGTAAGGGTAAACGTATTATGTGACCCAGTTCAATTAATTGCTCCCATGTTGTGAGAACTTGGAAGATTTAACCATCCATCCATCCCAGAATTCCTCAGGGGGCAGGCTTGGGAATTGAAGTCCACACATGTTAAAGTTGCCAATATTAAGAAACACTGTGGTAGAGAATATGCAAAAACAGGGCTTCTCAAGGCAGTCCATCTCTTGGTCATGGCAATATTTTCTTCTTCTTTTTCTCACATGGAGATGCACATTTATTTTATTTTATTTTATTTTATTTAGATTTATATCCCGCCCCATCTCCACAAGGGACTCGGGGCGGCGCACAAG
>JAPKID020006475.1:0-10643 GCA_026931265.2 Tropidonophis doriae | reverse complement strand
GCGTATAAGACGACCCCTGATTTTTGGTTGCCTTTTGGGGGTTTCAAAAGTCGTCTTATACGCCGGAAAATACGGTAAATGCTTCTTCCTAGCGTTGTTATTTTATTTGTTCTAACAAACTAACCGGAAGGAGAGTTGGGCATTTTAGATACTTTAGCCCGTTTTCTAGCCAGTTTTCTGAATGTTTAAGATCTAGCTTTCCTTTAAGGATTTAACTATGCATACCTTTCTCAGAGCAACTTGAAGCAATGGTGGTAAGGAGTATTTCTTTAGCTGGAAAAGTTCTGATGGTTCACATTCTGTGACAAACCTGTTAGTTTCACTGTTGTATTCCACGGGACATACAAAGTACTGGTGTTGTGCCAGAAGATGAGCAACCTGAAAGGACAACAGATATCCTTAGATATGACTGATTAAGGGCTTCCTGTAGAGTTGGGGTGCAATTATAAGCTTCTCCAATCCTCCACAAAGCCTTTATATCCCATGAAATTAGATAAATAGTGGCTGGAAAGAAAGCTTGGGAGGAAGGGAACACAACCTGGCTAGGCTGGCTAAACTTGCTACCCTTGATATCTTTTTAATTATTACCAAACTATTGCCAAAATTAAACAATGCTCACACATTTGCAATGCTAGTGTATAGACTAAGGAAAGGCCTTGTCTCCTTCTAAGTCAAAAGAAAATTCTTAAAAGTAACTCTCCTTTTAAGATTCATATCAGGTCAAATGTCTATAAAGCTTGCAACTAAGGGAAATCACCCACTTTCTCCCATTGTCCTTTGTGCCAATTAGGACAACATAAATCTTATTCCATGAGCCACCCAGGAACAGCAAGAAAACCTGATGGATTCAGTTTATTATTCAAAACCAGCTGTTCTTCTATATCCCTATTTATAGCTGCAAAACTCCATTTGGTAATATCAAGAACACTATTAAAGATCTGACCATGCATATCATCCACCTATAAATTATACTGAATTATGTTACTACTGAAAAAACACTATCGTGGCAGATCAGTGTATAAGTAATAATCCCAACTATGTGCTTAAGATAAACTTTTTGTTGATGTCAATCAGTAAAAATTATAGTTGAGGGCAAAAAGTTAAAGCTGCTTCAGCAGTGATCCACTGGCTATGAAACTGTTTTGAATTACACAAGGTCTTTACATTTTTAAGATTATTTCAAAGTCTTTACTATATTGCAACCTCCTTTTTTAAAAATGTCCCTGCAGTGCCAAGTTTTGAATCTATTATAAGTTTAATTACCTTAATGAAACTTTTAATAGTTACATTAGATATCACTTTAACATAGCAATAGCACTTAGGCTTATATACCACTTCACAGAGCTTTACAGCCCTCTGTAAGTCGTTTACAGAGTCAGCTTATTGCCCCCAACATTCTGGGTCTCCCTTTTACCCACCTGGGAAGGATGGAAGGCTGTCAACCTTGAGCCTGGTGAGATTTCAACTGCCAAATTGCCAGCAGTCAGCAGAAATAGCCTGCAGTACTGCCCTTTAACCACTGTACCACCGCAGCTCATAATACATCTTATTTATATTCACAATATTCATCTGAGAGCCATCTCCAAAAATACATATAAATACATACTGCTCAGCTAGATGTGAGTTACTTCTCAGTTTCCACAATGATTTTTATTATGGTGATTACAGATGGTTGCTAATATACATAGCATATTAATAACCTATCATTGTAATATCTGCCACTCATAAACTTCAATAAGAGTAGAGCATTAAGTTTTAACATAGCTTAATGCTACAGATTACCAGCAATTCTAGTCCTTTATGCCAATTTCACTTCCAGCACCAAATAACACAACATTAGTAAAGAAGATACTGCATCCACTTACAATAAATCCAAATATAACTGTGATAAAGAAGCCACCAATGAAGCCTTCCCAGGTTTTTTTGGGAGAGAGCTAATCAAAAAGAGAAAATTAAAAATTAAAAAGCAGCAAGTGGCACAAGACTCTTTCCCCTTCTGTTTGTGTATTGGGCCCCTGGTTTAACCATTGTGTTTGAATAATGCTTAATGTTTGATGTTGTAATGTTTTCCTATTTTATCTTCCTCTTTTTAATGATGTTCTAACCTGCCCAGAGTCACTTGATAGTGAGATAGGTGGCACAGAAATTTAATAATAAATAAAATAGTATATAATGTCTATAAAACAAATTGGAATCCTTAGTTTTTATATATCCACATGTTTAAAAAAAACCTTTAAGAAGATGGGTGAGAGAAATACATTGTATTAGCAAATGTAATTGCTAACATGATCAAACAGGTGCATATAACATGCTAAATAAGAATATATACAGTGGTGCTTAAAAGTTTGTGAACAATTTTGAATGTTCAATGTTTCTCCATAAAGACAACCTGAAATCTGACCTCTTCTCCACACAAGTTCTAAAACAAGATAAAGAGAATACAATATACAATTAAATAAATGATTCAAAAATATTATACTGCATTTATTCATTTGAGAAAAATGATCCCAAGCTATGTTGTAGTATGTGGCAAAGGTATTGAATTTCTAGAATGTTCAGTTCATTTGAAGGGGAAATTAGAGTCAGGTATTTCAATCAATGGGATAATAACCAGGTGTGAATGTGGAGGTCCTGCTTTATTTAAAGAACAGAATTCTGAGTATTCTCTATTAAAATAAAACTGTTACGATACAGGTTATGCAGAAGTGTACTGTGGATTAAAAACAAAGAAGATTTCTGAGGATCTCTGAAAAACAGCTGCTGATGTTCACCATCCAGAAAAGTTTACAAAACTCTATCCAAAGAGTTTGGACTCCACCTGTTTTCTGTCCGGCAGTATGTGTGCAATGGAGGCAATCCAACACTACTATTATCTTCCTCAGGAATGTTTGACCCACCAAGATCACCCAAAAAACAAGGCATATAATAATCCGGGAGGTCTCGAAGGACCCCAGGAGAACATCAAAGGAATTAAAGGCCTCTCTTACATTGGCAAATGTTGGTGCTTATGGGACCACTATCAGTGAAACACTGATGAACAACAGTGTGTATCATGATGTTGCAAAAAGAAAACCATCCCACTTCCAAAATACCATTGCTGGCCATTACAGTTTGTGAATTATCACATGTGTAAGACAGAAGGCTCTTGGAAGAATGTTCTTTGAACAGATGAGACCAAAACAGAAATGTTTGTCTTGAGTGAAAAGCATTGTCTGTCAAAAGGCAAACACTGTATTCCAACGTAAGAAACTTATCCCATCTGTGGAATATGAAGCTTGAGAGAAAGCGGGTCATGCAGTTAAGACTATGGCCCAAAACACAGAAACCATACATATAGTTAAAGCAGAAGAAAGTAAATGTTCCGGACTGGCCAAGTCAAAGTCCTAACCTTAATCTCAAGAGATCCGAGTAGCTGAAGCAGGCAGTTCACATGAAGAAGCTAACTGAACTGAAGCTGTTCTGTAAGGAGGAATGGCCAAAATTTCTCAAAGCTGATATGTAGGACTGATCAACAGTTAATGGAAATGTTCAGTTGAAGTTACTGCTGCCCAAGTGGGCACACAATTACTGAAAGCAAAGATAGCTGTGGATCATTTTCCTAAATGATAAAAAGAAGTATAATGTTTTTCAGTTGTTTGCTTAATTTATCTAGTTTTAGGACTTGTGTGGAGAATAAATCATTTTAGGTTGTATTTATGTCCAAATATTGCAAATTCAAAAGGGTACACAAACTGTTAAGCACCACTGTACTGTATGATTTGAGTAATGATATCTGTAGAATTTAGTTTTCTAGCAATCATAATTTGGGGGTGGAATGGTAGTAACATCAGTAAGAAATGATTATATTTTTATAATATGCATATCAACTACAAAAATTAGTGTTTTTATACACAATCATAATCTCATTGCAACAACTCTATTTCTACTTTCAGTCACTGTAATATAAAACAATCAGGCATAGACAATAACTAGGGATGGAATAAATCAAGCAATTTACAATCCAGTAGAATTACAACAATCCAAAGATAAGTGTTATCCAGATAATATGAATGTACTGTATGTTAGTTAAACCAGGGGTTCCCAAACTTGGCAACTTGAAGACTTGTGGACTTCAACTCCCAGAATTCTCTAGCCAGCTCTGCTGGCTGGAGAATTCTGGGAGTTGGAGTCCACAAATCTTCAAGTCTTCAAGTCTGGGAACCCCTGAGTTAAACCAAGATTATAATCTATTAGAAATACAAGAGCAAACTATATATTTCATTTTGCACTTTCATTGTCAAACAAACACCCTTTATGTCTCTTTCCAATTCTGACAGATTTCTAAAATAGCTTTATAAGGAATGCCTCTCAAATCATAAAGTATTTCTCAAAACCAGAGGTAGTTTCTGTAAAGGCTGGATGAGGCAATGTCACTCAGATATCAAGCAATGTGAGAAATTACTGGCAGTGTTTAAATATTTTCTCTGAACTACCTTGTAATCAATGTGCATCTTTCAAACTCTGTATTTTTACCTTAATTAATGGTGTTCTGCCAAAGAAGAATCCACATATATAAGCAGCAATGTCATTGCAAATGACACTTGAGATTGGAACAAGAAACCTGAACAGCAAGTAGGCAAAAAAGTTACATGATTTAAATTCAAAAACAGACCATATTATGACAATAAAGCCTTAGTCTGTAATTTATACTTCAACAATACTGCCATCTACTAAGTCACTAAGAACTGAAAGCAGCTCAAGAGAGTCTGCCATTAGTTTTTTGCCAAAGGGAATCTCAACATCAGAGCAGCTGCTAATAAAGAAAGTGAGGTAGGAATGTTGCTCTGGAATAATGGTAATCCCAAACCAGTTAAACTACAGGGAGTCCTTGACTTATGATCACAATTGAGCCCAAAATTTACATTGTTAAGTGAGAAATCTGTTAAGTGAACTTTATCCAATTTTGTGACTTTTCTTGCCATGTTTAGTTAAGTGAATCACTGCAGTGGTTAAGTTAGAAACATGGTTGTTAATTGAATCTGGCTTCCCCATTGACATGGCTTGTCGGAAGGTTTCATATGTGATCACATGATGGCAGGACACTGCAACCGTCCTAAATATGAAGCAGCTGCCAAATATCTGAATGTAAATCACACGACCATGGGGATGCTGCAACAGTCCTAAATATGAAAAATGGTCACAAGTTACTTTTTTCAATGCTGTTGTAACTTCAAGTGATCACTAAATGTTCTGTTGTAAGATGAGGACTACCTGTAAAGCCATTTGAATCAGGGAGAGTGACTTTCAATAATACCTGGTTGCCAAGCTATATTCATCCAAGAGTTTTCAACAAATAGATATTGTACTCCAAGTATCGTTAAACTGAAAGCAAGCATTGCTTCTATGTTGGTAAGAAGACTTTTTTTTAGAAAAAGGTGTAGCTCAGCAAAGAGTGTATCTTCCTTGTTATGTTATACAGTAAGCTTACAATAATTATGCTCAGTAATGTTATGGTTCAGTTAGCCCTTGAATTCCAACCGTTTGTTTGGTGACTATTTAGAGCAGTGGTCTCCAACCTTGGCAACTTTAAGCATAGCTGGCTGGAGAATTCTGGGAGTTGAAGTCCACAAGTCTTAAAGTTGCCAAGTTTGGGGAACCCTGATTTAAAGTAACAACAGTGCTGAAAAGAGTGAACCTATGATTGGTCCTTGCACTTATGACAGTTATAGCATCTCTGTGGTCATGTGATCAAACTTTGGGCATGCATTTATGACAGTAGCGGCAGCCCAAGTTCATGCTGGCTTCTGACAAGCAAAGTTCATGGAAGAAGCTGGATTTACTCACTGACTGCATGATGATGCACTTAACAATCAGGGTCAAAAGGTGGTAAAATTGGACGTGACTCACTTAACAGTTTCTTTGCTTAGCAATGGAAAGTCTCAATTGTGGTCAGAACCATCTTATTTACTTCTTAATTGGCATTTTAATTCTTAGCATGAAACCAATATTATTTATCTCTGTGCATATTCCCATATACATTATATTCCTCAATCCTAAAGAATCCCATTCCTCCTAACAGTATCTCTTTAGACACCTTGGAGTTAGTTGGCTTCTGTTCTAGCTGGCATCCTGCTACTCTCAGTTCAACACTGCTGTCTGTTGCTCTGAAGTGTTGCTAATGCATAGGCTTTAGTTATCCTTCAATTGGCAATGTGGGGAAAGGAAAGTATGTCACTAGCTGCTGGCTGGCTATAGGCTCTTTGTATCTTTGGTAGACATGGAGTGGCTGCTGGACTCTACGTTCTGCACGTTTTAAATTATTTTAATTGGTTTTATGGGTTGTTTTAATTTTTATAATTAGTACAGGGGATTATTTAATCTGGTTTTAGCATGTATATTTGTATCTTTATTTTTAATTTTACCTGTACACCGCCCCGAGTCCCTGTGGGAAGAGTGGGCGGTCTAGAAATGGAATAAAATAAATAAATAAATAATAAATACGTTTCCAATGGCTATTGGAATTCATGGCCAACTTTGTTTTGAAGCCAGATGATACACTTTATCCTGGCTTGTTCACCTCTCTTTGCTCTCCCATAAGACAAAAATAATCTTCTAACTCAGACCTACACACACCAGCTGAAAATTTGATAATCATGACCAATTCTTGTCAATCAGAGGATGAAGGATTTAACTGTGAAACTTTATAGCAATATTTTCTTGCTGCCACATCAGAAAGGTCTCACTTCGAAATCATTTTAAAAAACCATTAAAAAGAGTAACATTCTTTAGAATATAGATATAAATGTATACCCAAATTTGCAAGAATTATTGCTTCCTTACCAGATCATGCCTTCAAACAGATTTTGGATGACAAGATGAGACTGAGTTACAGTGATCAGCAAAGTGACATGAGTCCATGCGAACTGGTAATGGTATAATAATACAACAATTAGTTACAAAAGGTAGAAACTTTACAAGATGTTATGAGAACAGACATCTATAACAATATTTACATCTTCCACTTGGTAATTAAAAATGCAGAAATTAAGTTAATATGAATGGCATATAAGAAAAATCATAATGATCAGTCTAGATGTATACACAATTTAGGATTTGAACATTAAAATGTTAATGAAATCATGCTATGTAACTGAAAAATTGTACAGATTATTAATTCTTAAAATGTGATCTCCATAGAACTAGATAAAAAGTCATTTCTTATTGATAAACTAACTGATAACCTGGCATTGTCCAGGTATTTATTTATAGGGGGGAAATGTCCAGACAAAACGTAATTTCTAATGTTGGATTTTCCCCCTTACCAAAGGGAGCCCTCTTGTGGAGTACTGTGAAGCCCTTACTACGGCAACTCCACTGCACTGTACAGTAGAAGCCATTTGAAGGCACAACAGGCTGTATCTTGACAGGACACACAGTTCTGTTAAGGGTGTTAGGGGTGTCTTATCCCCACAGTATTTGCTTCCAGAGAGTAAGTCATCTGTGTACCAGGTTTGGTTAAAATTGCTCAAGGCGTTCCAGAGTTATGCTGGAACATACACACACACACAGACATTTTAATATATATAGATTCAATCAATGAGCTGCCTATCATAATACTTGTATAATGAAGTCACAATCTCACTATATCTAATTCCTGATCAATTAACAAATGTAAAAGGTTTAGTTTTGACTTGCATTCTATCATTTTTTGTTAGATTTGACCCAGATCTTTATTACTTTGACCTAGTGAAAATTCTCCAATATAATAATATAACTTTCAGTTTCTGTTTTTAGAGAATTTTGAAACTCCTAACTTAATTGTAATGGCCATTAGTTAAAAGTCATATTACCTCTAAAAAGCATGTACACATTACCACACAATTTAAGATTTGGTGTCTTTGGTGCAAAAAAAATCTTCAATTTTCCTTCAAAGCAGTGCTATGAGGAGATTTTCCAGGACAGCTCTTGTGTTAATATACAATCACAGCATGCAAAAATTGTCAATTTTGTATTTAAATGTTCATTCTGAACTTATTTAGAAAATAGTCAGTGTTGCTTACTAAAATCTATAAAAA
Organism: Tropidonophis doriae; assembly: GCA_026931265.2. Taxonomy (NCBI): domain Eukaryota; kingdom Metazoa; phylum Chordata; class Lepidosauria; order Squamata; family Natricidae; genus Tropidonophis; species Tropidonophis doriae. Next base: position 2,589 of record JAPKID020006475.1, on the reverse strand, counting down.
TTCATAGGCATCTTTCTTTTTGCTGAAAAAATTGTAACAATCTTAGAATGATTGAATAATCAATGTTAGAATAATCTTCCTATTTTAAGAATTTGGAATTATTCACTACTAAATCAAATTAAATGTGGAATTACCACATGATGTAAACAATGTTGGGCTGTATTCAAGAGTCTTTAAAATTTACTTTGTGAACATTTCTATTCCAAAACCAAAACCTATTTTAAAGAGCAATTGAGATACCCAGATTGATACATACCATATAAAACTGTAAGCGATAATGTCTCTTCACCAAACTCAATACAAACATACAAAATCCTGTACAAATAAAGGAGACAGGTATATATTTTACAACATTGTTCTCATTATGCTAAATAAATCATATCAGGCTCATCAGCAAAAGACTGCTCATTATTAGTTCATTTGTATTGATAAGAGCTATAAATACAGTCTATAAATATTTTGAATAAATACATTAAATACTGTGTTATTTCCATCATGACATACAGGAAATACATACTTGTGTCATTTCTATCATGATATACATCATGTCACTTGCCACCATCCAAGTTACTTTCCCCTTCAGACATTCACTAGGTCACTTTACACACTATATAATTTAAGATAAACTGCATGATTTCAAGCATGAAAACTGTGAGCAAAGATCCCATTTCTCATGTTCTGTTAATTAATAATATCTGCAACTGTAACTACTGTATCCTGATTCAAGGAAGTCTTTGAAACACAGGATACGTTAATTTATAATTTATAGTATCTGAAAAACCAAACTGCATCAAAAATTTTTTTAAAAAGAAGTCTTAGCTGTTTGTTTAGCTTGCCAGAAAATATTTTTTTTAAAAAAATATTCAATATTCCTAGATTGTTCTTCACCTTAAACAGTGAGTCAATTAATGAATGAATTTCTATAAACCACCTTTTGAAACTATAATGTTGACTGTTATTAAAATGCAAATTCTATGTAGGATGTATTCTTCCTTATCTGTTAATAAAGTTTGCAAATCAACATACTCCTTGATGATCTGCAAGTTTGATCCATGCAAGTTTGAAAGACACATTAAAAGGGCCACTTCTATCATATATAATCTACTACCCAAAATGCCCTTGAATCTCTGCAGCACTAATACACATTACATTTACAAGGCAAGAATGCAATTTTTGAAAACATGCAACATAATTCTGCCTGTTATGTGAGCCAGAGAATTTCTTCTTCCTTGAAAATGTTATTGCTCTTGCTACCTAAACACAGCTTGAAATTAAATGGATGGGAAACTGAAGAAACTTGACCAACAGTTGTCCTGACATATTCCTCTGAAAGTTTTATTCTTTAAAAACCATATAAAATATATAACAGAGGAAACTATTACTTACTATTATTACAATGCTATTGCTAAATACACGCTCTCAAGACTAAGGCAAAGATTGCCATGTATTTTCTGATCCATACTTTAACATCAGAGCTAATCTACAGTTTCACTAAGAACAGATGACAGAAAGAGTATCCAAATGATTTGATACGTCTACAATATCCACTGCAACTCTTGGATATGTATTTTACATTCCTTTCTTTTTAACTTTCAAAGGCTATGGAGCTATGCCAAGTATTCAAAGTGTGTTTCACAAAGCATGTTGCAGCAAACAAAGAGAATCTCCTTAAAGACTGAGACATTCTCCAGAAACCCTTGTGAAAGCAGTTGCAAAAGCGCTTTCAAATTTTCCGCCAGCAAAACATTTTACGTGCACATGCATGCAGAAATGTCCTCGGAAAACCTCCAGTGCCACTGCCATTGCTTATGTCAACTCATTTTGCGACACGTTGCTACGAATGTTCTCCATTGTCCTAATAAATTTATTAAGGCCATATAAAAGGATAACATTTCGTATTTTGAAGAATACCAGAGATAGAAGGTTCAATGTTACATTAAAGCATATGAAATACACTGATTATTGACAAACTTTATTCTTACCTGCCAGATAAAGTGTAAAAGATATAAATCGGTGGTAGCGAATTAGGAATTGAAGTTGTTCTCGTCTCTGAACAAAAGTAGCAAAGTAATCTGCTACTGTCTCACCATAAAAGAAATAGTTTACGCATAACAAGAAGTACCTACAACATACATTATAGATTAAGATATGCGCTACAAAGTTTATTATATTTTATTTTACTTTCTTAGTATTACATATAATTTAAAATGATGGAATCAAAACATTCACTCAGTTTAATCCAAAAGAAGACCAATATTCTGATACTTTAAAATAAATCATAGAATTGATGGAGAGTTGTCTAAAATAGACATATTTTGCCATATGACGAATACAATTATTTAAATTAGTGTTATTTGAAAAATATTTATAATTTGGACCTTATTAACTCAATTAAGTTGAGTTGATCCCACTGTTGTGGGTGTCTCAAGAGTTCAGTTTAAATGCATTCAGAATGGAAGCAATATACAAAGCCAGCAGCTGGAAGCAAAATCATTAAATCCTAGGTTGATATTTTTTTTAGAAAGCAAACATGATAAAAAACAAATTTGGAAATCAGAACTAAAAAAATTTAAAAAATTGTTTTTAAAA
>JAPKID020006474.1:0-10644 GCA_026931265.2 Tropidonophis doriae | reverse complement strand
CATAAGTCTTGCCACAATGAATGGTTTTCCTCCACTTCCTTCCATTTACTGCTTTCAAGGATATGACAGTACCAGACTGAACATCATAGAGGTGAAACACAAAGGGGAAAAGCAAGAGCTCTCAGTCTTTTTCAGTCTGAAATCGATGGACAGAGAGAGAACATTAACCAAGAGGTTAATAAAAAGAGTTTGCCCTAGACAGTAACATAAAGAGCTCTGATATATCTTCCTTCCACAAAAAAGCTGTTCATAATGCCAATTTTCCCTGGCACTTGCAATATGTTTTCCCACCTCACTTTCTGCTTTGTCCCAATTTTAGTCCTGCATTTTATTTTTCCGTTTCCTATGTACTTCTCTCCTGTCTCTTTTCCTACCTTGATGTTTATAGAGACCTTTCCTAGAACTGTGGGATTTAAAGAGATTCTCTCTCTTTTTTTCATAGCAATGCTCATACTTTTTTCACAGGGAATAGACAAGTTTACCTGGATTTTTAAAAAAAACCAAACCAAAAATGAATGCAGCCTTTTGCTCATCAACAAAGTATGCCTTTTTGTAGCTAGGAATAAGTTAATAAAACAGGGGGAAAGCTTGCTGCCTTTTTTTTTTTAAAGAAAGCTCCTTGGGGTTATAAACGAACAATGTTGTTTTTTCTTCCCAGCGTGCAAGGATTTAATTAAGTGATAACAGTCACCTTGGGGTGGCTGCAGAAGGCAATAATATCTAGGTGAAGAAAAATGCTGAAGAGAGTTGAGTACAGTCAATTTATCTTCAGAGAAGGCAATAAATGAACAAAGGATAGGTATTTGGCTGATTGTTTTGGAATGTTTCCATTAATGATAAGTATCAAAATAAGAAAAGGACAAAGATTTGGTATTTTCAGTATCTGAAAAGTATTAAATACAGAAGGAAAGGAAGGGATAAATCGGCATGAGATCATGTCCTGGAGTTTAATTGCAATTTGTTTGGTAATTACTGAGACTTAAACATGGAACAAGGGAATTTTAATATAGACAAAAATACATTTTTTTAAAACGTTGTAGAGAACATATTATATAGAAGACAGAGTAGATATCAATCTGGTGTGGAGGAGGGTAGGGAATAACTATACAAGGGGAAAAATAACTATAACACAAATCCAAAACCACGACCCTAACTAGGAAGCTGTTTATAAAAATAAAATAAGCAATATGTTAAAATGTCATGACAGATCTGTGTTTTGTCATTTGGTAAATATTAGGGAGAAAGGAGAATTGAAAGATGGGAGGGCACAGTAGAATAGAAAGCAGACCTTCTAAGACTCTTTGCTCATCCCTCACCTTTCGCAATGGAAATAAAAAGGTTGGGCAAAACCATCAGTTCAAGCTGAAACAACAATTGTGGGAAGTCATATGGTATCAGACAGAGAAACTGAGAGAAGGCAAGAAGAGGGAGGAGATGAGGAAAGGTGAACATTGCTTAATGCAGTGTTTCTCAACCTTGGCGACTTTAAGTCCTGTGGACTTCAACTTCCAGTAGTCCACAGGAATTAAAGTCGCCAAGGTTGAGAAACACTGGCTTAATGATATCATCTTGTCCCCAAAAGTCAAATTACCTCTTTCCTAATCACCATCTCAACTTTGCCAAAGAGATGGTGATTGGCAAAAATACATTTTCATAACAGCACACAACTTATGGAATGCATTGTCTTATTTTGTGGTAACCTTTTTTTAATCTGCTTTTTAGTTTTCTTTTAACCTGCAAGGTAAATAGGTATTATTGACTATATAGATACTGCACTAATTAAAATTGTCTTGAATTTAGGTGTTATGTCACCACATATTTTATTGTTTATAACTTCCTTTCTTTTAATTATAAGGCATCTTGGGAAGAGCAGCTTCCAAAAAGATTAACAGAAAAACAGGAAATGTAAATAAAAGAAATCCTTATGGTATGTGGAATGCAAGCATTGCTTTTGGTAACCTTTTGCAAATTAATGTTAATGGATACAATTTTGGAAATATTACATTATTACCACTGTAAGAGAATAGGATCTAAATGGACAGTCCAGGCTCTTTAGTGTGAAGATGATTAATTTGATATCATGTCTTTGTGTTGTTAAACATATCCATGTTTGTGGTTTGGGTTTAGCTAAAAATCTCCTGAAAATTTTAAAAGCAATCCCATGAACAAATCACAGTAATTCAGATAGGAAGTTACCTACATAAATTGTCCTATGTAGTTGCATTGACCTATGACTGAAACTAGATGGAACATCAATTCATCCTGTTCCTCAAATGATAGAAACAGGCGAATAAGCACTTTCAAACCATAAACCAGATGACTTAAGGACTGTAATTCTCTTCAGAATAGAAACAATTCAGTTACCCCGGTAGAAAACACACAGAAGCAATATATTCACAGGATAAACATCCCAATCCATGAAAAATAACATATTTGCCATTGACACTAGTCACTGATACTAGTGGGGAACTGACTAAACCATTCCTTCCCCTACTTGCATTTCTCTTTTGTAAAGTTGTCCTCAACTGTATAACGAATTTATTAAATTTCTATGGCATTCAACTCCCAGCAACTTTACGCTACAACTCATATATTTTGATGCCATTATCTTTGGATAGCCATTGGATAGTCATTTGTTGGATAGCCATTTGTCTGAAATAGTATAGGGTTTCCTGCCTATGCAGGGAGTTGGACTAGAAGCCCTCCAAGGTCCCTTCCAACGCAACTATTGTATTGTATTGTATTGTATTGTATTGTATTGTATTGTATTGTATTGCATTGTATTGTATTGTATCTTTTTGGCATCACATCCTAGGGTTGCAGGTACAATAATAATGTTCCCATGTTATTTGGGCTTAATTTCTTGACTACAACAGAAAAGGCAAACAGTTTGACTTTTTAATAATGTTGGGTCAGTAGAGGGTAATGAAGTGGCTTTGAACATAAAGAAAGACATTCTTTGTTCCTGGAAAATGAACTATTAAATCCATCAATTGAATAATATATATTTTATTTGATAGCCAACATTAGGCTTCCATGTTAGTCAATGAATCAATTCTCAATTTTTAAACTTTTATTAGGGTGAACAAAAATGTTATGTCATTGTTGAATGTCACTTAAAAATATCATGTCTATTAAAGTTATTTTCACAATATTGTATAATGAAAACATGAACGTGAAATAATTATGAATAACTTAATGAAATATAATTACCAATGAATATACTGTTTCCTTTTTTATTTCTATTGCAAAAGGCTCATGGTACCTGGCCAACCTTGCCTGGGTTTGGAAGTGGAATCTCAGGGATAACAAATGAACAATTCTCCTCCCGCAAAAGCATCTTGGAAGATAAAAATGGTAAACTATTATGTATTTTCTCCAAAAAGAAAAGTGCTTCATCTTGTATAGTTTTAGAACATGACAAAAGAAAAAGGACAGACTTTTCCCCATTTTGGGCTCCAACAACTCTATGAACTAGGGCATGTTGACTATTGCAAAAGCAGTATTTTTGAGTGACTGGAACTCTTGTTTCCTCTTGGATCATGCACAATAGTCTATGTAACTATATGCCTAATGTATAATCTTTTGAAATCTGGTGAGATTTTAAAAGAAGGCTTAAAATAAAAATTAATGTAATGGTGGGAATATAGACAGCCAATAGTTTCCACAGGCCAACTTCATTTCTGGGAGTCAGTGCACTTTCTTTAACCTAGAGGAGGAACTATGAATATCATTTTTCCTAAAAATAAAGCATTCTTGTGAAAACTTCTACGAGAAGAGAGTTAAGTGACTAACCCAGCTTATTTGGTTCCTATTCAAGCCTTAGCAGTCTGCAGTAATGGCATACCAAACTAATTTAATAATAGAAGACATATAGGCAGACTAGAAAGGAGGGGAAGAACAGGAAAACACAAATTGGAAATTGGTTTGAGGCTCACAACTGTCCCATCAAATAAACTGTTCTGCTCCCAGTTCAGCAGAGTGAAATAGAGTCTTGTAGTAGTTCATCCTTTTAATGTGATGAGACTTTGCCTGCAGCAAGTATCAAGGAGGCTGATATCACATCTAAGAATGGGCACCATGACAGAGAAAAGTGATATTTAGGATGCTGCTGGATTGTACTCTTCTGGAAATTAAAAAAGGAAATAGACAGGTTCAGATTATTTTTTTCCCTTTCTGTTTGAGAATCTCATGGATTGTCAAAAACATATAGGTTTACATTAAGGAAAGGAATGAGGCAATGATGCATACTATCCCAATAGTTGGTTGACTTACATTAATTTGTTACTCAAATATGCTATAAGAATGGCAGGACTCAAGATATGACAGCCAGAATTAAAAACTAATGTTCCGACATAAACAGGTGAAGACGGTAAGCCAGCAGAACAGCTTGCCTTCAGAAGTGGTAGTGCTTCAACTCTGGAAGTTTTTAAGAAAAGAGTGGACAGCCACCTATCTGAAATGGTATAGGACCATGATGGCGAACCTATGGCTTGCGTGCCACAGGTGGCACGCGAAGCCGTTTCCGAGGGCACGTGAGACATTGACCTGTCAGCTGACTTTCAACCTCTTTTTCGTCCTCTGGAGGTTTAGGGAAGCCTCTGGAAGCCCCCAAAGGGAGAAAAATATGCCAAAGGGCAACCCGGAAGTCCATTCCTGAATTTCTGGTTTGCGTGTTGGGCCATTTTCGGCCCTCCCCAGGCTCCGAGAAAGCTTCTGGAGCTAACAGGGCCCATAGGAAGTCAAAAAATGGGCTGTTTCCAGCCTCTGGAGGGCCTCCGGAGGGGCAGGGGGCATTTTTGCCCTCCTCAGGCTCCAAGAAAGCCATGCAGGGGGCAGCAGGAGAGGGTCATATGTGCATGTGCAGGGGTCACAGGATGGAGGGACATTAAATTATGGGGGTGGGCACGTGAGCGTGCTTGATAGTGCATATGCACGTTCTTTTGGCACTCAAGGAAAAAACAGTTCACCATCACTGTAGGATCTCTTGCTTGAGGAGGAGGTTGTACTAGAAACCCTTCAAGTTCCTTTCCAGCTGTATTCTGATTGATTGAAGATGCACAAGGAGACTACTTTGTAACAACACCCTCCCACACACACAAGTTCCAGGGCTTATCCACACAGCCCCATGGACAATTCAGACCAGATAGGCCCCCCAGGGAGAAACGTAGAGGATGGAAGTCTCAAAAGAAAACAAGAGGATTCTCATTTTCAAGTACTGTATTTTTCTGAGTATAAGACGCACCAGAGTATAAGATGCACCAAGGTTACAACTATTCTTTTAATGACCATTCAGAGTTACAGTGGCGCTGAAAAAAACCTGATTTCATACAATCACTGCAGCATCCCTATGGCCACATGATTAAAATTTAAGTGCTTTGCAGATGGCTTTATGTTGCAACATTCCGGATGTTTCACAGTTCTGACCTTCCCAGCTGACTTTCAACAAGCCAAGTCATTGGGGGAAGCCAGATTTGTTTAATGACCATATGATTCATTTAACAACTGCAATGATTTGCTTAACAACTATGGAAAAAAGGTCATAAAATAGGGCAAAACTCACTTAATGATTGCCTTGCTTAGCATTAGAATTTTTTTATTCAATTGTGGTTATAAGTCGAGGACTACCTTTATTAATGGCATATTGGTGATGAAATTACTTTCGGCTCTTATCCATGCTTGCTTCCTGTATTTAATTATGAGAATAATAACAAATAATAATAATTTCATTTGGAAAATCTTATCTTCAGCAAAAGGCAATTTGATGCGCTTAACAAAGAATAAAACATATTCCCATATTCCCATAAAACAATATGCAATAAAATGGGAGCTTCAGCATTTAAAATGGAATATTTAAATTACAAGTTGTAAAGGTGAATCGCTCATTATAAAACAAATAATAAAAATGGCTCATTATAAAACAAATAATAAAAATGGCTCATTATAAAACAAATAATAAAAATGCCAGGAAAGTTTGGGTTTTCTGAGGTGAAGCAGACCTTTCTCGCAAAATGATGTAGGCTTTCTATCCTACAGAAAGGCCTCTAGTTTTCAAAACTTGTACCAGCAAATTTCATGCAGCTTTCTTTTTATCTGCCTGCAGTGGTACATCACAGGTTTGATTGTTGTGTTGCCCTGGACATGTTCTCCATTCTACCACCAGCCTTTTAAAGTCTAGAAATCACAGTGATTTTTGCCTCTCGGTATTCAACTGTTTATGCCTTGATCTAATGCAAAGGACTATGTAACTTCAAACAGCAATTTGGCATCGTATATTATAATTCTTCCATTTCTTTTTTAATCATACAAATTCTTGAAAATACAGTACAAGGGAGAATCTGTTTTACGATGGGGACTATTTCTTCATGGATAGACCCATACATGTGTTGTAACTTCTGTAACTATGACTATCACTAAGTGTTGTATCTTATGATTCTTGATGAATGTATTCTATTTTATTTTTCTTTATGTACACTGAGAGCATGTACACTGAGCTTGTACACTGAGAGCACCAAAGACAAATTCCTTGTGTGTCCAATCACACTTGGCCAGTAACAAATTCTGTTCTGTTCTGTTCTACTCTACTCTATTTAACTTTATTCAGCTGTACATACAGAGCAAATCTCAGAACTGAACAGTTAGATCTCACTGATGGGTGTCAGTTAACTAAGTAGAAGTAACAATCCTGAAAAGGATCGTCTGCCTTTGAACTAAGAATGTCAAAAATCAGCCTGATAGATCTATATATATAATCAATCCCTTCCATTGCCAGAGGTGACAGAGCTAAATACAGCAGCTTTACCGCCACATCTAAACTATAAATTATATAAATCATAAAACTGAATGCTAAATCCCACCTTAGTCATGAAACCAAGTTGAGTGACTTTGGGCTAGTCAGTTTCTCTCAGCCCAACCTACCTTACAAGGTTGTTGTGAGGAAAATAGGAGGAGGAATATTTTTGCCACCTTATTTGTAAAAATAATAAAGGCAGGCTACAAATAAATTGATAATAAATCATAAACTATGCTTTACACACAATTGCTAGGTTTATACTATATGCTAAGTCATAGTTTATTTTAACTATGGCATGTTGAATAAAATCTGATTGCTCGGTTTACATGGCATGATGGTTAGCTTCCCACAATATAATTAAGCCCAAACCAAATACATTTGAAGTATTTTAAAAATCTGATAATCAATACATGTCAATAGGCTTAATGTGTTGAAGAACAAAAATGTATATCACTGAAAAAAACCTGAAGAAGGTATCTAATGTTCTGAAGTAAGGGATAATATAGCTTAAAAGACAATGATAATAAAATTAATTAATAAGAAAGCATTTGTATCAAATTTAAAACTTAATCAAATATTTAATCAGCAAAGAAAATGAAATAGCAATGAGAAGCATTGAGAGTCTTTGAAAGATGGATAACTAAACTTTTTAATAAGTTATTAACCCTTGCTTCTTTTCACCTTAGTTAGATAATTACATTTGACATTTCTAGGGTTAAATGGTAAATAGACAAAAGAACAGAGAAAGGAAATTCCCCTGCTTCTTAGTAATGAAAAGCGGAGGGTACACCTTCTGTGGTTGTCTGTGAGATGCTTTCACATCCATGTGTCAAGGGTTTTTCAAACTGACAACTTGCAAATTTGAAATACAAAAATGCCCAGAGCGATGTTTTAGTGGCTTAGGGAAACTCTTGTATGAGAAAAAAAAAATCTAAAGTGAAACGTCTCTAGAAATCACACAGGGCCTGACCACGATACTCTAATTATGCTAATTGCTTCAATGCCCTTGCTTTATTTATGCTGAGCAGCTAAGATAAATAAAGGAAAATTGCTTTGGATCTAACTATATTCATATCAGAATGCAAACTAGCCTGTGTTTGTTATGTGATTGCTGATCTGTTTACACTAAATTCTGCAGGTAATTGCAGTTTTGATTGCACATTTATTTCTAGCTACACAGGTCCCAGGACTAGGTCTGTCTGTTTTTATAATTAAACCATTTTGCAATATCTAAACTCACTAAAGAGCAAAATGATGCTTTGAGAATTTACATATTATGTATTAAAGATAATACTTCAGTAGTTGATAGTACGAAGGAAAAATGTTGATTGTGACTAAAAACGGGCAGTCTGCTCTGGATTTTAAGAAATTCAAGACCTTTTCTAAGAAAGGCTCACCAAGTGAGACAATGTCTCCAACATCCCTGTATTTGCAACTTAAATATTGCTATTGTATATTTGAGTTTAAAACTAAAGTAAAACAAATTAACAGAGTAATAATGGTACTTTTGAAGATAAGTATTTCCCTTCCCAGGAGAAGCATCAGAAAGGGAAGGTATTTAGTTTCACCTTCTACTAGATCAGGGGTGTCAAACTTGTGACCTGTAGGCTGGATGTGTCACACGCTGGCCATGCCCACACCCAGTTTAGTGAAATGGGAAAAAAAACAATATGTCATGTGACGACGCTGTGATGACATGAGGTTGACACCCCTGGTACTAGAGAATAAGCATGTCATTTACCAATATTTGGTTAGTTGGATGAAAGTTGTCTTTCCCATTCTTATTACCACTCTCCCCCTTGATGGGTGTGTGAATTCAGGCCCAAAGAAAAAGGTATTGAAAATATTCATTGTATAACGTTGTTACATAAGGACAGGAACATTTTATGCTATCACAAACAGAGCCTGCTTATTGTTGCTGAATGTTGTTAGCAGCAGCAACAGCAGCAGCAATTTCCACAAATCAATAGTTTGGCATTTTTGGCTTATTTCTTACAATATAAAAAGGAGTCTTTGTGAAATACGAGAAACTTGGCAAGCATTGAGGAACTGAGAAATGTCAAATGTTTAACCTTATGTTTCTAAGATTCTTTGCTTCACATTTTAACATTTTCTTAGTTTGCTTCACATTTTAACATTTTCTTAGCTCCTATCCATCTTTGCAATAGCTCTGCAGAATTTTAATAAAATATATCACTATGCTGGATGTGATTATTACTGATTAATTACATGGTGTCAATTTGTTGTTGACTCTTAGTGACCACAAAACATTCTCCATGACAATCTGTCCCCATCTAAATTCTTCCTCTCTTCAGATTTGGGCTCTGAAGTGAATGTGGAGGAGACAAATCTCCAAATCAAACCACAGCAAAGTAAAGCAAGACTAATGTAAAATATTGTGATCTTTACACATTTCTATTAGAAACTTATATTAACTAATTTGAAAGTGAATGCATTGATTACCTTCACTTCAGAGAATTGTTGTTTCAAATAAATGCTTTCAAGATGGTATTTAAATTATGACGGCTTAACAAATAATTCTTGTAAGATAAAGATCAATGTTTGAGCATGTGTAACTTTGAGTTAATATGTGAATTTGCCCTTTTCTAACCCTATTCTTTTAAATCCTGTACTTATCATTGATCTTTGGAAGCCCTTCTCAGAGCCCTTTTCATGCACAGGAATGAAAACATACCTTATTTATTAAAAATATTCCAATCTCTCAATATTACACTACCTACACATTTCTTCATACATTCATGTGTGTATGTGTTTGTACTTCAGTCAGCTATTTCAGGCAAAAGTAAAATTATTTGGATCTTCCCTTGTGAACATGCAAGGCAAGTGTTTCAATTTTTGTATTTTCAGTTGTCTCTACCTGCAGAAACATTAAGATGGAAAAACAGTTTCTAGTTCAGTGTAGTGCCTGGGACTTCACTTGAAGTTGGTATTCAGTTGCGGCACAACCAGATTCATATATATTTTCTGACATGGCAACACTTTGGGTGACTTAAGGTAGCCACTCTCTTTCAGCTCAATCAACTTCAAGGAGATGGTCTTAAATAAAATGAGATTCCTATTATAAGCCACTTTGATCTGCTAGAGATAACAGCTGGATATAAATGAAAGGAAAATAAAATAAATGCAATCCTTTAATGAACATTTTAGGCAGAGAGCAATTTCCCTAGAATTTCTCATTAAGATTCTATCATGTACTACACAATACCATATCAAGTGATTTGCTTAAATATAGTTCAGTAACTAAATTGCAATTAGCTGGGTTCATACAACAGTTCACGCAACACTTAAAGCAGGTTTCAGATCGTAACATAAAAATAAGCTCAAAGTGAAAATATAATCTAGGAAGTCCCTATTTGTCAGTTGGAACTGTACCAAGATTCTTTGTCAAACCTTCCCATAGTTGAAGTGGAAGGGTTGTGCTTCACACTACGTAGTAGTGTAGTTATGGTTTGTTAACAAAGTTTTGTTAGTCTTTCCAAAAATTCTAATGTGAAAGACAGCCTTCCATTTAACAGCACTATAAACTAAATACGAGCTGCTTTTGTCAAGTAAGATAATATATTTTTTTCCATTTCTGAAACTGAGCATAAACTATGCTCAGTTTCTTTACATTCTTTATATCAAATATTACTGTTATTTTCAAGAAATTTTGAGAAATGAATATCTGACATAGGATGCATTAAACATGATGGCCAGGCAGAGCTCTAATGCCCATACACTAGAGCAGGAGTAGTCAACCTTTTTATACCTACTGCCCACTTTTGTATCTTTGTTAGTAGTAAAATTTTCTAACCGCCCACCAGTTCCACAGTAATGGTGATTTATAAAGT
>JAPKID020006473.1:0-10644 GCA_026931265.2 Tropidonophis doriae | reverse complement strand
ACAGTTTGTTTATATAACCAAATATTGGTAAAATGGAGCTTTGGGGCAAAAACAATATTCAGTCTTCACTCATCTGGGAATACAGATAATCCTTGACTTACAACAGTTTATTGTAAGACTCTTCAAAGTTACAAGGGTACTGAAAAATGTGATTTATGACCATTTTTCAAAGTTATAACCTTTGCAGAATCCCCATAATCATGAGATCAAAATTCAGATGTCTGCCAACTGGTTCATATTTATGACTGTTGCTGTGTCACAAGGTCATGGGCTCACCTAACAAACCAAGTCAATGGGGAAGCCAGATTCACTTAACAATAAGGGTAATAACTTATCAACTGCAATGATTCACTTAAAATGGTGGCAAAAAGGCTGTAAAATGGGGCAAAAGTCACTTAACAACTTAACAATTTACAACAAGTGTGGTTGTAAATCAAGAACTACCTGTACCCATAACAGTACTGTTATAAAAATGGGTCTTGTTTGTTTTATGTGTTTTTCCAAGCAAGGTCAGATTTTGGTAATATTTTTTATAGATTAGAGGTGGGCAGAGAGAGGATTTGCCATATTGTTTCAGATAACCCATGTTAAGTCAACACCATCATACTTTTTCCAAATGTGATAACAAAAGGTTTTTCCTCTCTTCAATTGGGTTCTTAAAACCAACATTTGGCACAAAGAGGAAATTTTGATATGAAAGGATTCGTGCCAAAGCTCTGGTACTGGTATCCTAAACAAATTCATGAACTGCTATTGGTCAGCTGATTTCTATTTTGAAATTGTAAAGAAAACATCCTATGGAATGAGAATGCTTAGCATTAAGGCACTAATCAACAAATACATGGATTCACTAAATGCTTCCTCCATCTTTTTACCATTTAATATATTGATTTAATCAGGTTCTTCAATAATTACCACTAATGAAGTGCTTTGGGAGAAGCGTGTGTTGGTACACATCAGTGCTGGGAAAGAGGCACAATTGCTAGATATTTTTTCCATTTTTATCTTTCTGTCATTTATTTTGTATGACAATTTCAGTGCGTGTTCCTTCTGTTCTAAAAGAAAAAAAATACTTTGAAGAGGAAACCTTGGTAACAGCAAATGTTGGCTGAATATGAGACTTTTCTCTTTTTTTTAACCAAAAGAAGTGAATCTCTTTGCTGCCTGCAGGATTAAAAGCTGCTTAGAACAGCATGGAGAAGAGATCTGAAATGCAAACACTGCTACTGTCTACATGTTGTTTCTAGATCAGCTGCAATCAAAGTAGCATAGCAGATATTTTTTTACTGCTTTAAATTGTTCACTGAAGTACAACGGTTTTTATATTTTTATTGCTTTTCATAGGCCAGTTCTTCAATAGATTATGATATCTTTTAAATAATTATTATATGTGATAGATATGGGTGTGTTAGTAAAATGGGAGAGGAAAGGGAGGTGGAAGTTGTCAGAGTCCTAGTGTATTAGCACAAGAATTGAGTTGGAAAGCTTTCCCAAGCAATAAATCAGTTTAATTTGACCTTCACTTGTGAACCTGATCTTTCTTGCCTTCCCTCATCTGGTTCTCTAGACTGTATTGTCTTCCAATTCTCTAATCAGAGTCTGCACCACCATTACAGTGAAAGTTGTTGAAGTCCAAAGCAATTACATAACAGGGAATTTTGAAAACTTTTGGAAATCCTAATGCTTCTGAAGAGCTAGTCTGAATAACTAGTGTTTTATCATCAAAAATGTACATTTAGGAGATTGTTAATTGGATATGTAACTTCAGGATTTCGGACCTTTAACCTTTTGAGCTTCACCTTGAATCTGGTGTTGCCAAATGTGTAAAGAACAGCAGCCTAATTTTGTATTTGCATATTGTTAATGGGTATCTATCCTACCCATGCAGCTAAATTCCAAAACATGTTGCTGGTTGATAAAATCCAAACAGGAAGAGGTAAGGATATTTTCCATCTCTGGAATGCCTTGAGCAACAAGTAGTATAAATCAATCAAAACACATACTATCTCTGGAAGGTCCCTTAAAATCTTCTGAGTTTCAATTAAGCCTACTTTATCCTGCTTCTCTTCTGTTATTAATATCTTATCTCCACATTGCTTGTGATAGAATGTAATAGAATGTGGGGAACAATGTGTTGACTAATAAAGAATATTTATAGCTCAGGGTTGAAATGAGGGGTCCTTGGTGGTCTCGAAACCTGCCTGTTTTCTTGCAGATGTTTCCTTATAGCACTGATGATGTTACCTAGTTTGAGTAATGAAATGTCAGCAAGAAAACAACCAAGCTCAGAGAACACGAAGGACCCCTCAATGTATTGAGTTTCAGAACAGTTTCTAGTTTAGATATTATGGTTTGCATAGAACATCATTAGAAAGCTTGAAATAAAATTGGGCTTTGGTTATAGTTGTAGAATATTGTCCGGAATGTGCCTAGCAAAAATGGCTGCTTGTCACAGAGGTACAATTAAAGCTAATAATTTAGTCAACATCCTTTCTATCTTATTAAAAACTGTCATTTGAAACACGTGATTGGTAGTGGAGGCTGTTATCTAAGGGCTTGTCTGATGAGGAAGACTGTGATGTAAAACATAGGAATAGGAAATAATAAAAGAGCATAATTAAATAAAAAAAGATATGTTGTGTGTTGAAAACATGACAAGTTAGCATCTAGTTTGTTGTGGGTGTGGAGGAAAGGATCTTTATAAATTGGTAATAGTTGTTATGATACAAACACCAGTCTTTGAGAGCAAGCTTCATCAGCAGTGAATTAGTATTTTTAAACTGAGCTTACAGTTGCGTGTTATACTTCAGTGAATAATATTGGAAAAAACAGGGCTGAGTTTTGGGGGAAATTGTGCAACATTCTGAGTGAACGCAATCAAGAACATGGACTTCTATATAGGAATAGATATGAGACTCTGAGGAAAAAGTTGGATCATTCATAGATCTAGGAATAAAAATATTGTTTGGTGTAAATATCTTCTCAGAAAAACTTACATTCATTTCTAGTTAATGGATTAAGCATTAATTCACTTCAAATGTCAAGAAGTGAATCTAAAACTGACTGATCTGATTATGACAAAAGACTAAGAACTAAGAGAATGAGCTAAGGACACCAGAGCGATGAGAAATTCTGAACATTGAACTTATTTTTGACAGTATCAGGTATGATTATTTGGGGGGGGGTGTATAAGAAAAAAGTACTAGAATAAAAAGTACATACAACAATTTTACAAAGACAAGGTATATGTCTTGCATTAAAGAGTTTCAGAGGATAGATGTATCTTTTAGCAGAATGGAAAAAAACCATAAAGAATGAATACAAGAGCTTCCTGGAACATAGTAAACGATACTTAAGTGTGTCAAATGACACCATTGGAAAGAATGACAACCTGGATGGAATGAATTGCTGAAAGAGAATGTGGCAGACTGCATAGGAAAATGATAGCCACAACAAAGGAAGAAAAGGTATAGCACATATATTGAGAAAAAGTTATCTGGAAAGAATATAGAACAGGGAACAGGCTGAGATTCAAACTGGCAGAGAAAATGTAGACTGGCTTTACTGTTATTTTTTTAAATTGCAAGTGAAGTAAATGGAATTAAAATTAAAAACAATGAAAGAGGCAAATGACTGTTAGGGAAAGTGAAGTTTTGAATAGATTGGATGGATGGATGGCCAGGCAATTTTTAGTATGGTAGATTAACAAATGCAACTTAATCCTGTGTATATTTTCTCTCGCAGAAATACCTACCAATTGCAAAGGGACTTCACTCTCGTGTGGCCCTTCCATGGTACTGTATGATTTTTTTTTCAGTACCTCCATGTATTATTAATTATTATTTGCTACATCTCTCCGTTACTAGCCAGAGCTAGCCAAGGCCGGATTGCTAGCCTTCCTTTATTTAGATTATTCGACTACTTTTCTGCCTGGATGCATGTGCTTCGGATGGGCAGGGAGCCGCCTCTGACCTCATCTCAGGAGGCGCGTGCCGTGACGGGAGCCGGAGCGAAGGGAGGCGTGAGCGCAGCGAGGGCGAGCTCTGACGCGCTCGACTTCACGTGAGCTCTCTGGGGGACGCGAACTTTCGTGCGTAAACCGGGAGAACCAGCAGCAAAGGCGCTGCGCTTCCCACCACCCACCGAAGGCGGCGCGTGAGCTGGAGCTGAAGGGAAAAGAAAAAAAAAAAAAAAGCGCCACGGACATCCGGGTCTGTACCACTTGAAGGACAAGCCGGAGTGGAGGGAGGGGAAGCCAAGAGACAGCTAAACCGGAGGATTGGCGGTTCCTCGGGAGTTTCCAGGCAGAGGCGGGCAAGAAGCAGAGACCGCAACGGCTTGATTTCTCGGTGAGTGTTGCTGCCACCTTCCCCCCCTTTGCTCCTTGATGCAGATGGGTTGCCTGGGCAGGCTCGGCGTTGTGCAGAGATCCCTCGTTCGGCGCAAGGACGGGTGGCCGAGCGCCCGAAATTGTCCCTCCGATCCGATCTTACGGGTAGCCGCGGTTTGCGAACGCTGGAAGGGGGTTGGTTGCAGCAGCCCCTTCCTGCGCCCGTTGCAGCGCGTTGGCTTGCAAGGCGGCGGGGCTCGCCCACCCACATTTCTCGCTCGCCTCCTTCCCTCCTGCAGGCTTTGCGGAATGAAGCGGCCGGATTAAAGGCTGGTGCCTGCGATGAACTGCCTTGTTAATCCCGAACGGCGTGAGGAAGGGCGTATTCGGTCGAACTCCGCCGGAGAGATCCCCTCCTCCCACCGTATCTGTTGCATCATGCCCATCCTTGCCCTGGAAGCCGGCGGGGTCTCTGTCCTTACTACAGCCTCACTTCCTTTTCAGCAAATGCGCGGCTTTCCTGGAGAAACTGGAAAGTTTGAATGGGGCTCGGCTTTGTCCCCAAACCATAGGAAGCCAGGAGTTTCCTTGGCTTCCCAAGAATATTATTCTGCTGCTGCCGCTGTTATTCCTCCAGTCTTCTCCCAGCTGGTGACCTCCCACTAAATTGCTCTGCCACCCTCATCATTCGCAACCAGAAAGGGGATAATAGTAAGAGTTGGACTACAGTTGGCAGCATATTTGATGGGCTGCTTCCCCTACCAATTTATATTTGTGGCTGTACCAGATTTTTTTTTTAATGCTTTTGTTTGGGAGATGTGGACAGAAAAGAACATCAAAAAGAGCTTGACACAGGAGAGGAGGAGGAGGTCCAGGAAACATGGAGGCTGAAGTGGGTAGGGGGTAGAAAAACCTTGCCAGTTTCTGCTGCTTCATCCTGCAGTGTTTCAAAGTCTGATTGTAGCGTTTACTCAGCACTGTATCCAAAGTTCAGTGGGGCTTACTGCCAGAGGAACATAGAAGTTTGGAGCCTAAGCTGTTCTGTAACTTTACAGAGATAGCTTCTTATGGTAGTTATCTTGCCACACTCTAAAATGTGTTACATTTTCTTTGACAGCATGACACTCGCTTCCCCCTCTTTCACATTTCAAGGGTGGAGTTTAGTTTAAATATGCATCCACTAATCCTGAAGCCTTTCGTGATGGAGAAAAGGTAACTGAATTTAAGCCCATTAAAAAACATTTCTCTACCAAACTTAAAAAAATAACACCTGTAGACATCACACTACAGAATTCAGGATATTTGAAGCTGCCTGGATGACACCTTTAAGATGAAACGTTTTAAAATAAAAGACTCTGGTTCCTTCCCTAGTGGAGCTTTGCCAAAACTGACCAGGTAAAAAGTTTACAGTGTGTCCTTCTTACAGAAGTAATCTATTCTTTAATCTTCTCCCCTTTGATGTAGTCTCCTCTATCTTGGAAGAAAACATAGTACATTCTCTCCCCTTCCCTGTCTTCTCACATTAATATGTGAACTTCAGACTTGTCTGATCTGATAAAACCGCTTGCTTATGTCTTCATATTAGAAACAGCAATATATATAGGCAGTACCTAGTATAGTCAGTGAGCAGGTTAGTTTGGCAAGTTTGCTCATATACACTTAGATTTAGTACTCAGCTTTCTTTCCATTTAACTTTCTCTTTAGAGAACATATTGTCACTGATTACATTATCAGAATGAAAAGGATGTGAGTTGTGAATTTGTGAAGTCACAGTTCAGTACATCTGAAGGATGCAGGACTGGAGAATGGCTGTAAGATTGTCTTGTCTAGCTGAACATTAGTGTTCAGTGTATAGATTATTCTGATTTTATAAGTGCATCATGGCCTCAATAGATGGCAGGCTCTAGTTGATCTTCACAGATCAATTCCTGGTCTGTGCTTGGATTGAGGCATCCTGGAAAGTGCAGAGTTATTTTTGTTGTTGTTAATTGTTGCGAAGTCGTGTGTGATCCATTGCGACCCCATGAACAACATTCCTCCAGGCCTTCCTGTCCCCTACTATCCTCTGGTGTCCATTTAAGCTCAAGCCTACTGCTTCAGTGACTCCATCCAGCCACCTCATTCTCTGTCGTCCCCTTCTTCTTTTGCCCTCAATCTTTCCCAGCATGAGGCTCTTCTCCAGTGAGTCCTTTCTTCTCATTAAGTGGCCAAAGCATTTGAATTTCATCTTCAGGATCTGGCCTTCTAAAGGGTTGATCTCCTGTAGGACTGATTGGTTGGATTGCCTTGCAGTCCAAGGGACTTGCAGGAGTCTTCTCCAGCACCTTAGTTCATTCTTTGGCACTCAGCCTTTCTTATGGTGTTTTGATTACATAAACTAAATACCAAACATAGGTCAGATGTCAACGTCAGATATAAAAGTTGTAATGTTGAAGAAATCACAGGCAGGACATGATGTCTTCTGTCTATTCATGCATATAAAATCATTATTCATCCTTATTTTCTAGTTTTCCATCCTGTTTGTTCAAAATAAGCCCTGTGAACTTGATAATTTTCTATCACAGGAATGAACAGGGTGCAAATTCAGATCAATTGGTAGGTTTCTATGTGACTTGCAGTAGATTTCCCAGGGTTTCTGACTAATAATACTTTAATGAGAGTGAATAAAATTGCAAGGAAACTTTATCGGCAGTAGCTCATTTTGTCTTAATTGCTTGTATCTCAGCCTCAGTGTCCCTCATCTGTAAAACATGAGCACTAATTGGCTGCTTTTGATCAGATCTTTATTCAGTTTTGCCGGGCAATTTTAAAGCAATATGTTAGAAATCCTGATCTATGCTAATTTGCATGGAGATTTGTATATATCCTGGTGCATGATTCATGCAACACAGTAGATAATTGTCTCTTTCCCCCTTCTCCTGTTGTTCCTAGTTTTGGTTGGTAGCTCTCATTGTTCCAGGAAAAAACAACATCTGTCCTGTAAGCCTGATGTTGGCACATCTGTGTTCTTGAACATTAGCTAAGATCAAAGAATAGATCCCATCAGGCACAACAAGGCTGCCACCATGTTGAAATGTAAAAATGCATTGGTACTTGAAAACATACCAAACAGTTGGCAAGAATAAAATGTTTTTGTATTGCTACAATTCATTTTCCACCTGCTTAGAAATAATTTCTCTTCTAGACAGGTATTTCTTGTGTCACTTGTATAATTTTAATGCATTTAAACTTTAATGTAATTCATGTATTTAATTATAATGTATAATTTTCAAAACCCATCTCTGACAACACCTCTGCTGAAAATAATATTCCTTTTATGCAATAACCTTTGACCTCTCAGCCAGAGATCTTAAACTAGTCCATACTTTTATTGTTTTTCAAATGGCTCCAAGCACGAAAATCCAAACTGGTCTTTGAAGAACTTTTTCCATAGAGAACCTTCTTTTGTTCAATGTATTGTAGTATTGATTGAACCCTGACATCTTCACTGATTAAAACACAAAGATCACGGGGGAATTCACAACAAGACTTGTTGTAAGGGAGCTTGGCTGATGCCTCACATTGTTGGATCCTTTCCCTCTAAAATGTTGAGCTGAGCTTAAGAATTCAGTGGATATTTGTTGGAAGTAAAGAGTTCAGGGTTCGTTCCCAGCCGGGAGCCACCACCAACGCTAAAAGAGAATTTCGTGAAGACAACTGCCTGAAAGTTATGAGCTTTATTATAGGAAAGAAAAGACGGGAAGGACGAGACGCAGCTCTGACGTTCCCGGGTCTGCAGGACGCCATACATGAATTGGTTTCTCACCTTTATACAGTTTTTCTCCTTTGAGGTGTTTGTGTAAATTTCTGATTAACAAAGATTTATTTATTTGGGATGATTGTTCTGATGTTGATTCTGTTCGGCTGGTGCCTGGTTCTTGGGGTTAATCCTGTCAGTGAAGGCAAGCTAAGGTGTTTCCTGTGAGTAGGTGTCAGCTTTAGGTAAATGGTTATGATGTTTGTTTTGCCTTAGATTAGATTTTGTCTAGTGGTTATCGCCAGACTCAGGGTTTTCCTGTGCTTTGGTTATTCTTAATCCTTTATACTATGTTTCCTTTTGTGATTACCCTCAACCCCTTTTGGCTACATGTATGGTTTTCTCCTAGCTATGGCTCTTGCCTGTATCTATTTATTAATTTTGAAAATTAGTTTCCCAGTATCTTCCTACAATGGAAAGTCAATGAAGCAAATAATACCAAAATAATTTTTTCTGAGATTGGGTAACAAACTCAGACAAAAAAAACCTTAAGAGTTGAAAATAGTCTAATCAAGGAACCACTACACACTGACAGGATAAATCACTGGTACATAAAATAAGAGCAAATCCCAGTCCCCTCTAGTGCTGATGATGCTATCCAGTTTGGTAATGAAACAAATGTAATAATGAAATGAAACAAATTTATCTACCTCACTCTACAAGTAAGATTTTACACTTAGGCAAGACAAATCAAATGTACAGATACAGATTAAATGAAATCTGGTTCAATAGCAATAAATGTGAGAGGGATCTAGTTAACAGCCATTTAAATATGCAGCCGCTGCCAAAGAAGCCAATACAATCCTAGATTGCATTAACAGAGGGAGAGAACCAAGATCACATGAAGTTTTAGTACCACTTTATAAAGCCTTAGTAAGACTACACTTAGAATATTGCATCCAGATTTGACCATTGTATTTTTGAAAAGATGTTGAGACTGGAAAGGTAATTAGAGGCTAGAGGCTACAACATATGAAGAATGCTTGCATGCATTGGGTATGGCTGGTCTAGTGAAAAGAAGGATTGGGTTGACATGATAGCATGATAGCAGTGTTCCAATATTTGAGGGGCTGCTACAAAGAAGTGGGGGCCCCCTCAACCTATCCTCCAAAGCACTGGAAGGCAGAATAAGAAGAAATGGATGGAAACTTATCAAGGAGAGAAGCAATCTAGAAGAAAGGAGAAATTTCCTAAGTGAGAAAAACTAACTAATGGAATTTGTGAACCAGTGGGGAAGGTAAATGAATCCCACCCCTGTGACAAAATATGATTTGTATTATATTTTCTTAATATGTTTATTTTATTCCATTTTTTATAAAGACCCTTGTTATGTTCTGTGTTTTATATTCTGCATCTTGATATGGTCTCATGACTAATCAAAAATAAATAACAATTGTTCATGAGAACCAAGTTGGATTTATTAAAAGCTAATATTTTGGACTTGATCTGACCCCAGATATAACATAGCATTCTTCATTGTTTTTCTGTTTTCAGATCACTTGTAGATTTGTTTCAGAGGCTCTGAGTGATAAAATTCATTTCCCCTATTTCTACCGGATGGCCCCCAAAGATGGCATCATTTACCCAGCAATTGTCCAATTGCTCCTCCATTTCAGATGGACTTTGATTGGTCTCTTTGCTTCAGACACAGAGAAGGGAGATAATTTCATCAGGACTTTTACTCCTGTGCTTGTTAAGAATGGAATTTGTCTTATTATATTGCAACAATTCTCAATGAGTATGCCTACAGCACTCCTCAAGGATGCTATCTCTAAGTGGAGACAAGCCAACATCTTTATTTTCTTTACAGATTATAGTAGCATGATGGATGGATTTCATACTGTCCATTTCGTGCTTGGAGGTGTGCTAGGACCCATTGAAGGGAAGGTCTGGATCATCACACTCTTTGGAGTTATACCAATGAAACATCACAGAGTTTATCACTATGTCCATAGTATTTGGAACTTTCATATTCAGGAAAGAGCGTATGAAAATACTTTTCAATCATCGATCTGTGTGAAACCCCTGCATAAGTGTTTTCGCTGTTCTTTTTCAAAGCATGTCTTTTCTGTGAAAGACCGAAAAAGATGCACCCAGAAAGCACCACTAGAGACTAAAGACAAAAAGAACAGTTACAAATTTGGAATTGACCCCCGTGCTTACAGTGTTATTAAGACTCTGGCCTATGCCTTGAATGAAGCATATTCCTCCATATCCAGGAGGAGAAGGAAGGAGGGTGAAGAGAGTTTGGGGGCTCCAAGGCTTCAACCATGGCAGGTAGGTGGTCTTGACAATGGTCCATCAAGCTTAATTCTTTTTTAGAAGGAATCCAAAGGAGAAGCAGGGGAACCATTTGCAATCTCCTTGTCCTACTGCTGTTAAGAGTTGAAGCAGGGTCCGAAACAGGTTTCTCATTGAATGCTTTATTTTCCGGGAACAGCAAGCTGCAGCATGGTACAGGCAGAAATTCAAATAACCCGCGCTAAACCGGCTCCTTAAATAGTCTCTTTGGGCGGGA
>JAPKID020006472.1:0-10644 GCA_026931265.2 Tropidonophis doriae | reverse complement strand
CATGGTTTATTTTTATTTATTTTTATTTTATTTAGTTAGTTTGTTTGTTTGTCACTCGTGCAAGATAACAGGAGTAAGAATACATGTGAACAAAAACACAGGAAATGGAGACAAATAAATGGGGACAGTAGGACAGGGACGTTAGGCATGCTGGGGCACTTATGCACGCCTCTAGGTTGCACCTACCATCTTAATCTTTTTTAACCTCCTCTCTGTAGACACAGCTGCACCAGGCATGAGATCCTCTTATCTTCACTATTGGTTCAGTAGTGGGAGCGTGTGCATGCGCAGAGCATCTGTGATGATGTCAGGGTGGGCAGGTGGAGCTTTACGTTGTCGCCACTACTGGTTCGCTCAAACCGGTGCGAACAGGCCAAAGACCACCTCTGAGCCACACCCAGGGATTGGCAAGAAAAGCGGAAGGGATGGTCTTTGAGCACAGCAGAAGGACTCTGGTTTCCTGGTCTCGAAAGGCAAACAGTCATGAGAACTGGAGGGATGCGATCACAGCAGGGCTCAGCCTTAATATGACCCACTTCAGATGGAGCAGACATTTGCCAGAAGCTGAAAATCTTTGTTTTATAACTAAAAAGAAAGATGAAAGTTTAGAGTCTTTTTCAGCTGATCAGGGATGACTGCTGGCATTCCCTATTGGAGAAATATAAAAGCCAGCTGTTAAAGTCAAACGTTTTCCACCTGGAGCCACCGCCCCATAAATATACATCCTTCAGGGTTTTCCCCATCAATGTTGAGGTAGGAGGAAATCCCCAACGATGTGTTGGCATGAGAAGGATTCTGCTGTTTATAACGAATTGCTTGGATTGAACTGTAGGAGATCCGGCATCCGCGTAACCTAAAACTTATATAATAATCCTTTTTCCCAGGCAGAGAAGATGCCAGCCATATGGTTAACATCTCCTTCACTGTTGTTTCCTTCTCTGCCCTAGGTGAACATCCATATTTCAAGTGGACAAGCTGTTGCAGTTGAGCTCATCTTGACCCTGCAGTTGGTTCTTTGTTATTTTGCATCCACAGATACCCGGCGCAGTACGGGCTCCCCTGCTGTCATCATTGGCCTCTCGGTTGCTCTGGGTCACTTGGTTGGGGTGAGTAAATTAAGAGACGCTGAGAAAGATAAGAGTAGAGCTACCAGAACTGGCTGACGATTACTTGAGAACGGAAAAGCCACACCGGGGAACCCGAAGCAAGACAGGTTTTGTTTTGTTTTGTTTAAAAGGCTAGAGGCAAGCTTTTAAAATGATAGAGAGGGCCCTTTGAAGGGAATAGGCATTCAAAGCAAAATAAAAATCAATGTTGGAAATAAAAGACAGAATTCGCCCAAGCCAGCATTAACCAGATAACACTGAGAACTCTTAAAAACCAGGAAGAAAGGAATAAGGCAACAGATATTGTTTCAACCGCCTGGTAAAAACCACGAGGTGGCTGCAGCTTTTCCTGGCTGCAAAGTTTGCCCATGTATAATGCAAACATCTCAGGGATGTTTTCGGGAGAACATTTGAAATTAGCTAGCGGATCCGACAGCAATTCAAAGTTCTAAGCTTTTACAACTGTGTTCACAGATAATCCCGCTACAGTGGGTGGTGTGATGCACAACTGACATCACAAAGCTCACAGCATACCCATGTTGGGCAAATATTTCACCCAGACCATAGCCTGCCTCAAGCAAAAGAGACAATCTAAGGTAGGGGTGTCAAACTCACAGCCCGCAGGCCAGTAGCGTTACATGCTGGCCCCACCACCGCCTGGTTTAGCGAAGTGGGGCGGGGAAGTCCCAGTACGTCACGTGATGCTGCCAAGATGATGCAAATTTGACACCCCTGTTTTAGAGGAAAGGACACTAGGAGTGGCTGCTTGAACCAAAGAACATCCAGTCTTCAACTGGACCTGGAAGCCTAGAAAACTACACAAGCATTTTCCGCCAGTCTCTTGTTCTATATGGATTACATCCAGTGGTGGGATTCAATTTTTTTTTACTACTGATTCTGTGGACGGGGCTTTGTGGGCATGGTGTGGCTTTGTGGGTGTGGCTTTGTGAGCATGGCAGGGGAAGGTTATTGCAGAATCCCCATTCCCTCCCCACCCCACTAACTGGCTTACCAGTTCAGGGCAACAAAAAAAGATGAGCTGGGAGGCAGCAGGGGCGTGGCCAGCCTATTTGCCGGTTCTCCAAACTACTCAAATTTTCAGCTGCTGGTTCTCCAGAACCTCTCAGAACTGGCTGAATACCACCTCTGATTCCATCCCAACACTCTACAGGTAGTCCTCGACTTACAACAGTTCATTTAGTGACTGTTCAAAGTTACAATGGCACTGTAAAAAGCGACATGCCCGATTTTCACAGTTATGACCTTTGCAGCATCTGTATGTTCAAGTGATCAAAATTCAGACGCTTGGCAACTGGTTCATATTTATGACGGTTGCAGTGTCCCAGGCACACGTGACTCTCTTTTGCGACCTTCTGACAAGCAAAGTCAATGTGGGGGGGAGTCAGATTCACTTAAGAACCATGCTACTAACTAATCAACTGCAGTGATTCACTTAATAACTGTGGCAAGAAAGGTGGTAAAATGGGGTAAAACTCACTGAACACACGTTTCACTTAACAACAGAAATATTGGGCTTCAATTGTGGTTGTAAGTCGAGGGCTACCTGTAGTTGTTTGGACTGCAGTGAGAAAAAATGAATCTCTTGATGGAAGTGCAACATTGAACGAGAAAATGGGACCTCCGCAAGAGCTGCCTTTTCTAATCCTTTCTTCTGATTTCCCATTTCTAGCATTACTACACTAGATGCTCCATGAATCCAGCCAGAACCTTTGGTCCTGCTGTCATAACTGGGGATTTTCATCAGCAATGGGTAAAACCCTCTTCTTTCTGTATCCTCCCCCACCCCCCGCATTATTCCAGGGTGTAGGTGGAAGAAAAGTGGGGTAAAGAATTACCCAATTGGCCAGACCCTCAAAGCCTAACTATCAGTATGATTTAATTGCATGCATTCTGAACCCAAGGAGCAACAGCATTGGTCTGGGATTATTAAAACCAAAAATGACCATTCTGTATTGCAAGTCCACAAGCTTCTTTGAACCTCCCATAGAATGCTGCTTGACTTTTTGTAGCCATCTGCAAGGACTTACTGGCAGATATTTAGGGGGGATTTTAAGTAGCAAGCCTGCAATGCTTCTCAGAACTACTTTCCACAAAAGCATCTTACTGATCAGGACTTTGTTTAGACATCTTAACCAGAGGTGGGTTCCTACTGGTTCAGACCGGTTCAGCTGAGTAGATAGTAACTCACATGGCCCCGAATTGTTTCTATTGGCAGTGCCATAAGCACCACCATCTTGTTTTTTGCTTCTGCGCATG
The DNA here is from genome assembly GCA_026931265.2 of Tropidonophis doriae. Lineage (NCBI taxonomy): Eukaryota > Metazoa > Chordata > Lepidosauria > Squamata > Natricidae > Tropidonophis > Tropidonophis doriae. The sequence goes on along the minus strand of JAPKID020006472.1, from coordinate 7,261 downwards.
CGAAGAAGCATTTTTCACTACTACACATGCACGCGTAGCGTGTATCAAATGTGCGCACACCCGAAGCGTGTCCCTGAGTGAACTGGCAGTAAAAGAAGCCGGAACCCACCCCTTATCTTAACTGTAACTCAGACTGGCAACAAAGCTGGGAGTTGATAGCCATCTTCTGCTTGCATATGGCAGACCAGTTTTGGTCTCATCCAGTTCCTAAGATTAAAGTCAGAGGAGGCAACATCCTGCCTATTGCATAAATAGCTTCAGTTGCTGGCATGAAGAATAGGGTTACCAGCTGTGGGCCAGGGCATTCCAGATTTGCCCTGTAAGTGGCAGCAAAGAGATACAATGCTCCCTGTAAATCTTTGCTGCCCTCTGGTGGTGGTCTGCGTGGCTGCTAGCAGTAAAAAAAACAGCACATAAATCAAGTGATTGCTTTAAAAAAACACACATATCCTTACTTCCTCGAGGAGCTACAAACAGGCTCTCTCTTACTCCTGGAGGTTTCGTACCATGTCATGCCTAGAACATTTCTATCACAAAAGACAAATCCTGACTCCCCACCCCCCCCGCTTAAGCCAGGTTGACTTCCTTTCAAGCCATAGCAACAGAACTGCCTAAGAAATGTTCCTGCTTGAGTCCGAAATGGGATGATCTACATCTCTCCCACCTCTCCCCATTCCACATGCAAAAGCTAACTGGGTTAGCGGTTAAATCTTCCATCATTATTGACAGAGAAGCCCTACAGTCTTTTCAGGCAACAAGCTGGCTTTAAGAGAGGCATGGCGCTAACAGCATAGCTTTCTTCTTTTAATTTTCCCTTCCTAGCCTTTTCCTCCTGGGTCAAGGGTCGGCAACCTTAAACACTCAAAGAGTCACAAGGGTCCTAACCAGAAGCCCCCTGTTCTATTCTGGACCCAACCGGAAGTCCGGTTCCCCCACCATAGAATCTCCTCCTAACGTGGCGTCCTTTTTCCTCTGCCTATCCTAACTGAAAGTTCTATCAATTGTGGAACTGACCAGCGACAGGGAGCTGCAGCAGAGGAATGAAAGAGCCACATGCGGCTCCAGAGACGCAGGTTGCTGATCCCCTATCCTAGGTGATTACTCTGTTTTGCTTAATGTAGAGCCATCTCGGAGCAACATGCTCAAGCTGCCTACCACCAACTTGACAGGGTTCAGTTGCAGGTGTGGTTATTCACAGAGGTTTCTGACCTTGGAAGTTTCCAGGAAGGAGTGAATTAAGATGGAAAATGTAAGGACAGAACTAAGTGGAGACAGGAGTTGTAGATCTAACTCCCCTGTATTTTCATGTCATTTACTTTCATTATAACCTCAATAGTAGCTTATGGCTTTAAAGCAGGCCCTTCCCACTTTGCATATCCAGCTCTCCTTAAAGGAGCTTAAAGCCGAATTCAGTCAGCAGGCATTTAAATTTAGCTTTCCCCAGTTAAAACCGGTGCTCCATTTGATACTGAATTCTGACTCTCGGAAATCTTCAGGAATGGGAGTTTGAACGTTTCCTGACTTTGATCCTACCAAGAAGACACGGTCCATCCAGACCAGTGTTTCTCAAATGTGGCATCTTTAAGATCTGTGGACTTCACCGTTGCTGGCTGGAGGATTCTGGGAGTTGAAACCCACACATCTTGAAGTTGCTAAGTTTGAGAAATGGTCTATATCAGGGGTGTCAAACTCATGTCGTCATATCATTGTCACGTGATGTGTCGCAACATTTGCCCCCTTTGCTAAACTGGGGGTGGGCGTGGCCAGTACATGATTCATTTGGCCCGTGGGCCATGAATTTGACATTTCCGGTCTAGATCATTGTATCACACGCCAGAGTTTTTTGTTTTTACTTAGTGGCGAATTTCAAGTCCTCGTTGTGTGAAAATTTTTGATGTACTTCAGCATTTTGCTGAGAGGATTCATAAAACGGGACAGATACATTCCATTTCCCCCCAGCTTTTATTTACATGGTCCATCTTATCTTAGTTTGTATCTGTCTTTAGATAGGGTAAGCTGTCTATCTCTGATACACAGCTATCTCACTCCTATGGATTGCTACTCAGTTCTAGAGCAGCTTTCCACAGAAGATGTCATAACATTGGAAGAGGTGGGTTGATTCACATGACAGGACATAACAGTCCCTATCAGGAATGTCTACAGATAACAATAAAAAAAAGTCAAGACAACAGTCACAATAGTACGTATATGCAATACGTATTTGTACGTATTTGCATATATCAGTGATGGTGAACCTTTTCGGCACCGAGTGCCGAAAAAGTCATGCAGAACATGCATGCGCTCGTTGGGACTGTGCTCCAGAAAAGCCGGACTTTGGGGTTCTAGTGCACATATGCGCCTGACCATCAGCTGGCTGGTGTGCATGCACATGCCAGTTTTCAGGCAGCTAATAGTCACATGCACATGCACGCCAGAAACCCAGAAGACAAACGGGCAATGCAGCACATGCTGGTCGACATGGCTTTGGGTGCCATTTTGGGCATGTGTGCCATAGGTTCGCCTTCCTGGGCATATATGGTGCACATAAATAATTAAGGCAAAGCTTCATTCATCATTGTTGCCGTCATCTTGACTTTTCTGACCATGCCAGCTGTGATCCTGATTGTAGCTGTTAAAAGCTGTAGTGACCTGGTTTCTGATTCCAAGGCAGGGAAAAGGAATTAAATCTTGGAAAACCATGAGATAAAGTAATGTGATCTAGTAACTTAGGTTCAATTTACTTCAGTTGAACTGAAGGTGCAGCAGCTTTGGCTCGGAGCTCCTGACTTTGGAACAAATAGGATTGTTATTTAGGTCAACTGATGAGAAGTCATCCTTGTGCTGACTTATCTTTGATCTTTCCTTACAGATCTTCTGGGTGGGCCCCTTAATTGGCATGGTCTTGGCAACTGTCCTTTACAACTTTGTCATTTACTATGACCCGAAACCCTTCAGCCAGAGACTGTCCATTCTCAAAGGCAGCTACGATGGAGAAGAGCTGAAGTCGCAGGAGGAGAATGCTCAGAAAGAAGCACTGTCATTGCCCAGCCTGGTGCATAGATTGTAGCCTCTTCAGTCTCCGTGGAGAGGAACGTGAGGATGGGCTCAGCAAGAGATGGATCTGTGGGTGGTGATCCCAAAAGCAGTCGCTAGAGGGCTGCAGGTGCCTTTCCTCTGAAGTGTTGACTTGCCATGTGGATTTTGTTACATTCTCATCCAGAGGCGCCTGGCAGGAGCTGGTCCTTTGTTGCCCTATGATTGGAAGCTGCCATGTGGGTAGCTTAAGCACTCTATTCAGGAAATTGAAAAGGGGTACTTTCAGCATAAAGCAAATATGTTGACAGCTATGAACTGCAGTGCCAAACCAGCAGCTTGCTTGAGGTTTAAACTTGTCTTTTTCTAGGCAGATATTTTTTTTCAGAGGATAAGCAAAAGTTACTTGGATAAATAGCCTGGATGCTAGCGGGATCCTTAGCACAAGAATGAACCATTTCACCAATGCTGCATCTCATGCAGTAAAAAAGATAAGGGTTCCCCTTGCACACGTGTGCTAGTCGTTCCCGACTCTAGGGGGCGGTGCTCATCTCCATTTCAAAGCTGAAGAGCCAGCGCTGTCCGAAGACGTCTCCATGGTCATGTGGCTGGCAGGACTAAATGCTGAAGGCACACAGACTGCTGTTACTTTCCCACCAAACGTGGTTCCTATTTTTCTACTTGCATTTTTACGTGCTTTCAGACTGCTAGGTTGGTAGAAGCTGGGAAAAGTAACGGGCGCTCACTCCCTTATGAAGTGCTAGGGATTTGAAGCACTGAACTGTTGACTTTTTTGATCATAAGCTCAGCCTCTTTAGCCACTGAGCCACCCCAAAATCACGCACCATAAAATTATGCTGCCTTCACTGCTTCATTTCATTTCATTTATCATTTCATTTATTCAATTTCTATACCGCCCTATCTCCCAATATGGGACTCAGGGAGGTGCACAGGAACTATAAAATATAAAAATACAAACAGTCAAAAATAGTTAAAACTAGGATTAAATAAAATTTAGCCCGTGCTAAGGACATTAATTAAAAACCAACTAAAATAATAAAATAGCTATACCAGCTATGCCAGGCTGGCCATCTGAAAGAAGTATGTTTTTAATGCCCAACAGAAGAGGCGAAGGTCTGAGATTGGACGGAGGTCTGGGGGCAGGTTGTTCCAGAGGGCGGGGCGTGCCACAGAGAAGGCTCTTCCCCTGGGAGTCACCAGCCAGCATTGTCCGGCGGACGGCACCCTAAGGAGGCCCTCCCTGTGGGAGAGGACAGGTCGAATGGAGGTATGTGGTAGTAGGCGGTCCTGCAAGTAACCAGGTCCGCTGGTAACTGCTAGGAAACAAGGAGCCAGAAAGGCAGGTGCAGGATCTTGACCTGTGAATTTTCCTAGTCACAGAGAAGTTTCTCTGGGCCTCTGTGAATCCCCCACACTGCACTTCCAGTCAAGGGTTTCTCTCAATGGGAAAATGCCATCCCATCAAAGTAGGCAAGGAGTTGCTGCTTAGTGTAGCCTTTCACCCGTCCAAAATAAACAGGTAGTCCTCGGCTTATGACCACAATCGAACCCAGCATTTCTATTATTAAGCGACACACTTGTTAAATGAGTTTGGCCCCATTTCACAACCTTTCTTGCCACAGTTGCTAAGTGAATCATTGCAGTTGATAAGTTAGTAACACGGTTGTTAAGTGAATCTGGCTTTCCCTGTTGATTTTAGCTTGTCAGAAGGTTGCAAAAAGTGGTAACATGACCTTGGGATAGTGCATAACAATGAACCAGTTGCCAAGCATCTGAATTTTGATCACATGCCTCAAAGGTCCTTACTTTTAAAAAATGATCGTAAGTCACATTTTTCAGTGCCACTGCAACTTTAAACGGCCACTAAATGAACTGCTGTAAATCGAGGATTATCTGTACATGAAAATGGGATCCCTAGTAGAGCTGTGTCCAACCTCCAGTCCCTGAGAGTTTTGAACATAGTCCTGAGTCTTACCCCCAAATTGCCTTTAAATTCTCATTTGGATGATTAATAGAAAGAGAATATTTGCTACACAGCTGTACTTTGTAGATTTCATTCACATTGAATGAAAACTACGTTGCTCTTGTGTGAGGACCCTCCCTATCATCAGTGAGCATGCCTTAACCCTAGACTGAGGGGTCCTTGGTGGTCTCTGAGCCTTCTTTGTTTTGCAGATGTTTCATTACCCTAACTAGGTAACATAATCAGTACTAGGGTAATGACATCTCTATAAGAAAACTAGAGTTGGGTTGCTTCTGGTTTTACTACCAGTTCACTTTGTGCATGCTTTGCTGTTCAAATGCTGCATACTTGGCTGTTCGCTGCATGTCATTCGCATGTACAGAACAATTTACAGTGAACTGCGCACACTACTAAACAACATTCCAGCAACTGTAACAGCGACCAGGGAACCGGTTTGGGGGCATGGCCAGTCTGGGTCGCTGCCGGTTCTGCGACCCAGGCCAAAATACCACTACCAGTTCGGTTGTACAGGGCCGAACTGGGAGTAACCCACCTCTGAAGAAAACAAGCAAGCTCAGAGAGCCCCCAGGACCTCTCAGTTCAACCCTGAGCTACAAATATTCTCCTTTATTGGTGAAACCTCGATTTGAATGAAAGGTTTCCCACCCCTCCTTTCCCACCAGGTAATAAAAAGTAGAAAAGTCACCTCAAACTTTACTTATTTATCGAATAGTCTAACTGCCCATTTTACCAAAATCAATTCTGGGCAGCATACAATAATCAAATGAAATAACATGCATAAAAATAACAGAAATAAAGATGTAAAAAAAAACCACATTCGAAGATAAATAAACAAACACTTAAGCCTTAGGCGAAGGTCAGATATGAATGGCTTCTCAGCAATGGAACCATCAAAACGTATCTCCAGTTCCTTGGGAGCCTCAGGCCTGATAATATAATGAGGTTATTGAGAGTCCTCAATAACCTCATTGTTTTATGACCATACTTCAACCCATAATTTCTAGTTGTTAAATGCATTTTGCCCCAATTTATGACCTTTTTGCCACAGTTGAGTGAATCATTTAAGTTGTTAAGTGAATCATGCCATTGTTACGTGAACATGGCTTCCTCCAGATCCCACATTTGTTTGTCAGAAGCCGGCGAGGGAAGTTACTGTGCAACCTGCAGGTAAGACGAAGCTACCTCTTAGCCAGCACTGCTTGAGCTCAAATTTTCTTACAATTTCCTTGTTGTTGTTGTTTTAAAAAGACAACTTCCCAATTCTGGATCTGTCCGCTGGTTCTCCATCTGGATGAACCAGGCTCAACTCCCAGCTCCCAACGTCAGTCGGAGACTCTGCCAGATGTTGCTGAGCGCTCATCTCTTGGAATTAGCTCATTTAAGGGTACTTTGTGGGCTGTCAATTTATGACAGATGGTTTCCAGAAATGATGATGATCCCGGAGCTCGTGAACTTTTGACTACGTAATGGGATGGAGAGAAAAAACACTCCCACTATTTTTTACTCCCACTAGAAAAAACACTATTGAGCACTTTAAGCTCAATAGAAACGTTTCATTTGAGTCAGTGCTGTCAGCATCACATTTCACAATGACACACAACACGCAAGGTTTTCATGAAAAGTGGGCATCGGATTGGGGTTCTTTTGAAAGCCGGTGATTCCCCTCTCGGCTCAGGACAGCAGCTGAGCAATTTCTTAGGCAAGGAAATCAAGGGAATCCGGCATTCGGCGGGTACCAAATGGGCAGGTAGTCCTCGACTTATGACTGCAACTGAGCCCAAAATGTATGTTGCTAAGGGAATATTTATTAAGTGAATCTTGCCCCATTTTATGACCTGACTTCCCATAGTTGTCAAGTGAATCCTTGCAGTTGTTAAGTTAGCAACACGGTTGTTAAGTGAACTTGGAATACCCATTGATTTTGCTTTCTCAGAAGGTCGCAAAAGGTGATCACATAACCCGGGACACTGCAACCATCATAAATATGAGTCAGTTGTCAATGCATCTGAATTTTGATCATGTGCCCATGGAGATCGTACAGTGGTTGTAAGCATGCAAAAACTGTCATGTCACTTTTTTCTGTGCCGTTGTAAATTCGAATGGTCACTAAATGAACTGTTGTAAGTCGAGGAGTATTTGTAGCCTAAGCTTTATGCTATTTATTTCCAGAGCATCATTCACCCAAGGAGCTATGGGATGCCTAGTTGTTGCCTTCACTAAAAC
>JAPKID020006471.1:0-10644 GCA_026931265.2 Tropidonophis doriae | reverse complement strand
CAAGAAAGCGCCATTTTCCTCTGCCATTAGGTATTCAAACTGCACTGGTGAAAGTAATTTTCGTTGCTTCCAAAATCAGATACTTTGTTACAGCAACCAATCCACAAAAGAAAATCTTTCACCTTCAGTTAATCAAGCAAGCACTTTCTCTCTTTCCCCAAGCCCGGATGGCATTTTAACTCCGCAAAATCTCCGAGGGGGTGTTTGCAAACTCCCTCCTCTCGATCTTCTGTCCAATGTAACAAAAAGCAGCTGAGGAAGTTTTTTTAAAAAACAGTAACTCACACACACTGTACAGCAAGTCCCAAAGCCTCAAAAAGCCTCGGTGCCTTCCACAACCCCAAATGTCAGCCAGCTCCAGCGCTCCGTTGGCAAAAGAGATTTCTCCCCCTGCATTCCATCTCCTGGCTCCTCAAGCGAAATGGGATCGCCTTTCCCCCCCGATCCCCACCCGGCGCTGTGCCTGGATGGGGATCCCCGCAAGCCGCTCGTGCAGTAGGGCACCCTTAAAGAGCCCCCATAGCCCCTGAAGGGGCCGCCAGGCAGAACAAGTGGCGGACGAGTCAGAAACTCGTCCGATGCCTCCGGCGGCCGGAAGCAATTTCACTAAGCCAATCTTGAGCTGGTCAGATTGAACTCCTGTCAGTGGGCAGAAATCTGCAAAATTTTATTTATGCAATCAGCTGCATATATAAACAAGGATTTCAACCTGCATTTCTACAGTTTAGGAAACTGAACTCATGTTAGTACGGATGTATTAGACTACCAAGGTAGCAAAAGACACAGTTAATTATGTTCCTTGTTGGTCCAATACAGTGGTAGTCAACCTTTTTATACCTACTACCCACTTCTGTATCTCTGTTAGTAGCAACATTTTCTAACCGCCCACCGGTTCTACAGTAATGGTGATTTATAAAATAGGGAAGTCTATTAAATTTTAAAAAAGGAAAGTGCTTCAGTATCGGACAAAACCCCTACCGCCCACCATGAAAGCTGAAATGCTCACTAGTGGGTGGTAGGAACCAGGTTGACTACAACTGTATTAGACCAACAAGGAACATCATTAACCTTGTCTTTTGCTATCTTGTGGTAATATCTGCAATATTCTGCAATGGTTTTTTTCAGATTTTTCTTTTTATCTATTCAGCATTGAGAACAGCCTGAAGTCACCATATTTTTCAGAGTATAAGATGCACCAGAGTATAAGACGCACCAAGGTTTTGAAGCGGCAAATTTAAAAAAAGTTTTTGCACTCTGCAGACCTCCCAAAAACGGCCAGTTTTTTTTAAAAAAAAAACCAATTTGTTTTTTCAAAAAATGGTATGAGTAGCCTTTAGGAGGCTTGTAGAGTCCTCCTAGGAGGGGGGGGGGTTACTTAAAAGTGATCAAAAAGGGGCTCATTTTTTATAAAAAACAAATTGGATGCATAGCCTTTAGAAGATTTATGGAGTGCTCCTGGGACTGGGGGAGGGGAGCAAAACAGAGCCAAAAAAATGGCCTGTTTTTTGCTTATTTCTACCCTCTCCAGCCTGCAGGAGCACTCTGAAAGCCTCCTACAGGCTCTGCATGGCCATTTTGGTGAAGAGGGTGGAGTTTTGGGAGGCAAAAATAAATAAATACTGAATTCAGTGTATAAAATATACCCAGATTTTCACTCTCTTTTTTAAGGGAAAAAGGTGTGTCTTATACTGAAAAATACAGTAGATATAAAATTCTGCATGAGCCATGGCAGTGCAGTGGTTAGAGTGCAGTACGGTAGGCTATTTTGCTGGCTGCCGGCTGCCTGAAATTTGGCAGTTCAAATCTCACCAAGCTCAAGGTTGACAAAAACTTCCATCCTTCCAAGGTGGGTAAAATGAGGACTCAGATTGTTGAAGGCAATGTACCACCTCTGTAAACTGCTTAGAGAGGGCTGTAAAGCACTGTGAAGCGGTATATAAGTCTAAATGCTATTGCTATTGCATGGTGATCTCTGCCTAAAAGTTGCCCAAATTACAACTGTATAAAAATCTAAGGATAGCATATATTTCGTTTATCAATATCCCACTCATTCTCTGCTCATAAAGTCTAAAGCTCATATAATGCTTCAGATTTAACTCCAAAAAATTTGCTTGGGGAACAAATAGCCAGGACTGCTGTTACTTGTGCTCCCAGATTCGGCTTACATATCCACAGCCTATCCTGTAAGCCTCCCTTGCTTTCTGCCTCAGTTTTCCAGGTAGGGATGCCTACAGCCTTGGTTAACAGGGAAATAATTAGAACACATGCAAATCAGTGAAGCACATCCGAGTCTTTGGAATGCATGGAGACCTGATGAATTTAAAATAGCAGCAAGACTTAAATAGAAAATCAAAGACTGTCATGGATCCCTTTTGTCTATCAAATAGCTCTCTGATTGCTATCAATAAGACTGAAAATTAAGCAGTGCCTAGTTGTTGTTTTTTTATGTCTGATGACATTTCTCTTTTGATACTCCTTTGATACTCCTAAGGAGAAGTTCCAAGTGGGATCCAAACTTCTTCAATTCTCATGCCAAACCTGGTATAGATTAGATTAAAAGATATCTAAGTTATAAGAATCATATTTATGCAATCAGCTGCATATATAAACAAAGTTCAGTGTAGATATGTTACTAAGGGTCTATTACAGGGGTCCCCAACCTTTGCAACTTTAAGATGGCTGGAGAAGTCTGACAGCTGAAGTCCTTCAGACTTAAAGTTGCAAAGTTTGAGACCCCTGGTCTATTAGATCAACAAGGAATATCATTAATCATGTTTTATGTTATTTTGTGATAGTATCCAGATTCCTCCCCAACTATTATTTTTGCAAAATCTTTACAAAATTTGTCCTCTTTTCTCTCTTCAGGTAATGACACTTTCAGCCTAGACTCCTAGTATCAGGTTGTAAATTCTTAAAGCAGCTGCCTTTTGCAGCTAGGAAAAGAAACCAAGGTATTTTAAAGAAACGTATTTTTTTAAATGTGGCAGATATAGTGCTACATCAATGCCTTTGTGTACTTTTTTGGAATGAAATGTGAAGAGACGCACATCCCTTTCAGTGATGCTACATGGTGGAACCAGTTGCTTTTATTGATGTTTAGGAGTCATTTCATCCATATTGAGATGGATTGAGATGACGATCAATGGATTCTCTCCAGCCTCCAGACTGGATAAATCATGCAAAGGGTTTCTTCGGGTAATACTGATCTGCAAAAATATCAATATTCCCTTGATAAGTTTTGATTTAGAGAGGGAAAAAAATGAATTACCAAACCAATAATAGTTCTATGTTCTTAACCCAGGAACACAACATCTGAGCATAGACATCAAAAACAAATAAATCATGCCATGCAGCCTTTTGAAAGGTCAGAAAAAAAAGGTGTGCTAGTTTGTTATTGGGATATCCACTGCATAGTCTAGTTCAGGGGTTCAACTCCCAGAGTTCTCCAGCCAGTAGAGCTCGAGCATAGCTGGCTGGAGAATTCTGGGAGTTGAAGTCCACAAGTCTTAAAGTTGCCAAGTTTGGGAACCCCTGAACTAGACTATGCAGAATTGAGCAATGATTGGATGAAACGGAGGCACTCAAGGAACAGATAAATCATAACTATGTACAAGATAAATAAGGGGATTGTCATTTATAAAAAAAAAAGAAATCTGACAAAACTATGCACAATCCCTGACCGAAGATATTTTGCATTCAGGTAGACTGGATCATGTTCTCTCTTATTTTTACAAAGTTTCATTGGACATTGAGGAGCTGTTTAAAATATTCAACCAGCAGGTTTCCTAAGAAAACTAGGAGTAGAGGATTCATTTACAAAATAAATTTATAAAATGTAGAGGGAGGAAGGGAAAGAAAGAAGTTAAAGGAATAAGAATCTTAAGTTGGCCTTGAAATAAGATATTCACTTACAGAAAAGAGAAGCAATTCTTTTCCATGACTTTTATCACAAGTTTTTTAATACAACCTTTTATTTGTTTCTTTTTTGAATTTATAACAATAGCAATAGCACTTAGACTTACTGGTACATACCACTTCACAGTGCTTTACAGCTCGCTTTCTCTAAGCAGTTTACAGACTCAGTTTATTTCCCTCAACAATCTGGGTCCTCATTTTATCCACCTCAGGAGGAGGGAAGGCTGAGTCAGCCTTGAGCCAGTAAAAATGGAACTGCTGAACTGCTGGAAGTCAGCAGAAGTAGCCTGCAGTAATGCATTCTAATCACTGTGCCACCATGAAGTTTTTCTGTAGAACACATCCTATATCGCCGTGATGGCAAACCTAAGACACGGGTGCCACAGGTGGTACACGGAGCCATTTCTTAGGGCACGTGAGGCATTGCCCTGTCAGCTCCAACACACATGTGTGCACTGGCCAGTTGATTTAGGCCTTCTTTTGAGGCCATTTTTCGCCCTCTGGAGGCTTCAGGGAAGCTCCTGAAGCCTCTGGAAGGGGGGGGGGGAGGCTGTTTTCACTCTACCTAGAAAGCCTCTGGAGTCTGGGGAGGGCGAAAAAAGAGTGCCAAAAGCAGGGGATCGCTCACATAGCATTATGGGTGTGGCATGCCCACGCACGACCTCCCTGCGCTCCCCCCGCTTTTGGCATGCGAGCCAAAAAAGGTTAGCCATCACTGCTATATCCTATATGTTCTAATGGATATTCAGAATGTCAGGCCACCGTACATAAGATTTATCTTCTTCCCTCTCCAAGGGTGTGTGTGTGTGTGTGTGTGTGTGCGTGTGTGTGCGTGTGTGTGTAGCAACAACTTAGTGAGTTAGGTAGGTTAGTCTGAGAGAGAGTGAGAGAGTGCCTGGCCCAGATTCATTCAGTGAGCCCCATGACTAAGAATAAACCTCAACCTGAATCTTCCCATTCTCTGCGATCAATACCTCAATTGCCATTCTGAACTGGCTCTCAGAAAATCTCTGTGTTTATTTATCTGCTCTATTCCTTTTCTATGGATCACTATCCTAAAGAACACTAGCAGTTCATGACAGCAGTTATAAATATGTCATTCACATTTGCTGAAGCTCATGTACCTCTAGTTTTATACTCAAGGGAGAGTTAAAATAAGAGACTAGCTTTTTAGATTTATCATGATTTAAATCAACACTACTTTTGTATTCTACGAACAGCGATCAGGGAGGAAAGGAATTCAAATCAAACCAATTACTTAATCAATGCCACATTCCCTTTTAAACATGTGTTGTACGGATGTGAAAAAGGGGAGAGCTATCACAAGGCAGAAAGTATAAGGAAGATGACCTTAATGGACATATCCAAGTTCCAGTGCTAATTAAGCAAGGAATAAAATCTGGTCCAAATCCAGAACATTTAGATAACTTGAGAAGCAACTCACTAGATACCTGTTTATTTCATTAAGATAGAGGAAGTACAATACAATCAGACTTGCAAAATTCTATTTCTATAGCCAGCCCCAATAAAAACAGTTTTAGCCTTCCTATGAGTTAACTTCTCAATCTGGTCTATCTAGTGAGGCTCATACATGAGTACATCTACTAATTTTACATTTTTTGATACCTTCTCTGACACCCACTGTTGTCCAATGTTATTTCTAGCTGTCCGTTGAGACGTTTTATGCAAATTTATTTATTTTTCCTAGGGTTCAACTACTTGCTTCTTTTATGTGGCTTTCATTGATAGATTTACTTAAGTTTTATTGAGGAAGTTGATGGAAAGGTTAAACTGAATCAAGTAGAGTTTGGCGCAGTAGGTGTGGAGCTAATTAGGAAAATGGGACTTTATGAATAAGCATTCACTTATTCACAGCTTAAACGGAATACATTGTTGATCGTGTTGGGCTAGTATTTGACTTAGTATTCAAATGACTATTAGCTTGAATCATTTTGATTCATTTTCACAAATGAGGAGGAAAATGAATGATTGTTACAACTCATGTATAATATTTTGACTTTACTTGCACCAGCCGCATTTTTTCTCACTGAAATATTTTCTCCCCCTTTCCATAGTCCTTCTTAAATAATGTATAGCATTTTAATACTAAACATATTTTTGATTTTTTTTTTCAAACAGCAATTGGGAAATGTGTTTTTATTTTTGTTTTGTTTGAATGAAAATGCATTTGGAAGTTTATGGTGGGTTTGAGCACCATATTTTTGAAAGGGAAAATGTGAATACATGAATGCTAATCATGACATTATTTCCAATTAGATGTGTTACTGAATTACACAATTCCCCACTCACTAAATTGTTAATCCTTGAAATTTCTGTCTCCCCAAAGCATAGACATTGACGTGCAGTACTGACCTATTCTAAATGTCATATAAAAATACCTTGTTAGATAGGAATGAAATACAGAGCATGAGTGCATGTACAAGAACTTGCATTGATTTTTCTAGAGCAACAACTTTATTTCATTCTTGATGATCAATGCATAATGAACTTTTTTCAGTTCCTATAGATTTGCAACAGTTCTGGTGGGAAAGGGTTAGATATGTTTTTCTTGTTTAAAACAAAAAAGGAGAACTTTTATTAGAAATAGAATATGTATCTACACATTCAATAATTTACACTATAACAAATATGTCCTTCATGTTAAAGGAGAGAGAATGAAATCATGGAATCTTTCCATATCATGGAATCTTTCCATGATGGAATCTTTCCATGATATAAGCACTGTACTTTTCATCTATGTCTACAGGCGTCTAAAATGTCTTTGACTTCAAAGTGCTATTATTTGATGAATAATCAAATTGGGTTGGATTGACCCTCCCTTGGGAAGCACGGGGGAGGTAATTGCTAGTTTCAACAGGTTACAGTGAAAGACTAGGTGGTTACGTCTGAGAGTTTTTAGTAAATCTAGTTGTTTTTTAGTTGATTTTGGGAATCATTACGGGCTGTGAATGACTATAATTCATAGCCGTTTAGAGGGTTTTGGGGACTAACTGCGTGATTTATGCTTTATCAGGAAGCCTAGGTCAGAACAATGTGTTGCACAAATAGTATGGCTAGCATATGTGCTGAAGAGATTTTAGGCTAAAATCACCATTTTCCTGAACTTTCCAATAGTTCCACTATAAAGTCCATAGAGTTATCTTTCCAGCGGCCTTGGGATTTTGCCACTGGCCAGTGGTTTTCCCTGGTCGTCCCTTAGCTGAGGAACAGATTGAGCAACTTGCAACATAATTCTCAATGTCCTTTTTCAAAGATGGCCATGAAAACTGGTGTTTAACTAAATGTAGGATTTTCATGAACCCGAAATGCTCGGCTGTTTTCAAGTAATGGCTGTGTTAAAGGATCAAAGTATGTTGGCTTTCAGGAACATACAACCTAATCCCAAACCAAGGGAGACCATCCCATATAGTGCACTCTGATTGGTGGTTTTTAAATCATTCATCTTTATTCAGAACTTCTTTCACTGTCACCAATAGGTCCTTGGCTATCTGAGGGTTTGATTGTTCTGAACCCTGGTGATCAAAGGGGCAGAGAGTTGACTAGAGGGGATGACAGGACTGACAATCTCAGCTATTGTATTGAGGTAGCCAGGAGAGAGCATCAGCTAGAAATCCCCCCTCCCCGGAAGATAGTGCAATATGAAATTAAATCAGTTGAAGTATTAAGACCATCACATTTATTCTGGGGATAATTACTTATGTGTTTTCAGAGCTTCTAGATTCTTATGATTTATCCAAACCTTGAAAGGGGCTTTACTATCCTCTAAAAAAGTCTCCATGTGCACAGTACATCATACACTTCTTTTTCCCAGACTGGCCACCTCCACTCAGTCTCAAATAGTTTTCTAGAGGTTTAAGCACACAGCTGCAGGACCTCTTGCTTGATTTGGTCAGTAAGAGGGATCTTTGAACCACCTCCTCAGGACTGCCATGAATCTACTGAAGTTGCACGGCTCTGCTGCATCATTTTCTGGAGAGCCACCATCCATTCTGCTGCCTCACCCTCTAACACCATGGTAACAATCCTTACTTTAGCCAAGTCAGTTGTACGTTGGCCTCATACTCTTGCATAGAGCTCCCTACCTGAGTAAGGAAGAACGCCAACTATTCACCCTACAGGCAGTGGTCTACATTCTCTTTGCAGGAGGGACCCCCAGGCCAATGGCAGTGGCAGCACTGTGGGCACCACTCTCAGCCATTGTGCTGGAGTTGGCGGCACAGGGGCTGGGGGCAGGGCTACTGCAGATGCCACTTCAGACGCCTGGGATGGTGGTGGTGCATGAGTTTTCAGGTCCAGAGTCAGCCAAAAGCACCCTTTAGGAAGTCTATGTCTTGCTGAAAGATGACATTGTGGGAGTCCGGCTCACCTCCTGTCCCCCACACTCTTCTCTGGATGGTGCTGCTCGTGATCAGCTCCCTTTGCTTCCCTGGGAAAAAGTTACCCCAGAGGGCTTCTCTTCCCATTCTTCCATTTTCGGAATACCTAAAGATCACTGGGATTTTGGCTGATTCCCAGGGGCTCTGCCTGGGGTAATCTTTCTTGCTCATGGGTCTCGAGGCAGCTTTTTCCAAGTTCATCATCTCCTCGTACTCACTTTCATAGATGGACATTCTGGTCACCATCCCCATGGTAGACATGAGTCTCCAGGTGGAGCATTATTGCAAATCTCACTTAATGTCAGCCCTGTCCCTTCTTGAATGCTTAGGAAAGAAAGACCTTTGACTCCATTGGTAGAGAAAAGGTATACTTTTACTAAAGCTAAGTGATGAGGATCCAGATTGTTGGGGGCAATATGCTGACTCTGTAAACTGCTTAGAGAGAGCTGTAAAGCACTGTGAAGAGGTATATAAGTCTATACTTATATTATAAGTATATAATAGGTGCTATTGCTATTATAGTATAAGCAAAGTAAGATCTGAATATTCCCACATAAACTCAATTATTTTCCTTTCTCCCAGGTCGTCTCACCTTGGTCATTTTGTTAGTGCCCAACAGTATTTGAATTAGGTGTTTTGGTAACAGTCTTTAAGTTTGATGCCTCTTTGGTGGGTTTTTGCATTCCGTTCTCATACTATCCTTGGA
Source organism: Tropidonophis doriae (assembly GCA_026931265.2). NCBI lineage: Eukaryota > Metazoa > Chordata > Lepidosauria > Squamata > Natricidae > Tropidonophis > Tropidonophis doriae. The sequence continues at coordinate 1,626 of JAPKID020006471.1, read as the reverse complement.
TCTCTCAACCACCGGCACTTCTGGTTTCTGTCATCCTCCTCTTAGCATTTCCCCCTATTCCCACCTCCCCCTTTTATGGCAGGATACATCAATGCAAAGCACAGCTGAAGCGGTATCATGGCAGAGCTGACATTAATAATTTAGATCTGTAGTGGCGAACCTGTGGCACATGTGCCACCGGGGGTATGCGGAGCCATTTCTGAGGGCACGCAAGGTAATTTCCCTATCAGCTCCAGCGCATATGTGCATGGTGGTCAGTTGATTTTGGCCTTGATTTTCAGCCGTTTTTGGCCTTCTGGAGGCTTTCCTGAAAGCCAAGCAAACCGGAATCAGAAAATGGGCCATTTCTGGCCTCCAAAGACCCTGGGGGAGGGTTGTCCCTCTCCAGGCTACTAGAAAACATCTGGATCCTGGGGAGGGCGAAAAACGGACCTACCCCTCCCACTGAAAGTTGGAAAATGAGCCATTTCCAGTCTCCAAGGGGCGGGGAGGCTGTTTTTTTCCTTCCCAGACTCCAAAAAATCTGTGCACACATGCACTGGGCAGAGGGGAGGTCACATGCACATGCGCAGGAGGCATGGTACGAAAGGGCATTAAATTATGGAAGAGGGCATGCAAGCATGAGCGATAGCGTGCGCACATGTGCTTTTGGCACCAGAGGCGAAAAAGGGTTACCATCACTGAAGTAGATCATGGATGTCCATAAAGATACAAGAAATACTGTTTTCATTAAAACAATATTCATCAAAAAGTAGCATAAATCAGGGCATCTTTTGGCTCCCTACTTTAAAATCTTAACAGAATTAATATGAGATTAAAGTTGAATCAGACTATAAATCAAATAGTTCTTATCATTAGACTAAAGGTGACTTAAGATAAACAAGTATTCTCTGTTCTCATCTTCAAATCTCTACCCAGCTGCTGGGCCTGCTGTACCTGCTGCTGCTGCCCTCTTGGGGGGTTCTTCGGCTTCATAGCTGCACTGCTCTCGGCTGCCCTGCTGGGCTGCTCCTGCCTGGCAAAGGGCAATTCGTGCCAGATCTATGACCTCCAGAGCACCTTGCCCATCATCGCTTTTAGGCTTCATCTCTCTGTTCTGCACAAGCTCTATAGTGACCCTGCAGCAGTACGGAGGTGGGAGGGGGAGCCCTTTTGTCTTTTTCACTCCAAAATCCCGTCTTCCCTGGCTGCTAAGCCCCCTCACTGGAGCAAGACATGCAACTCAATGTTACCGATACCTACGAAGGCCTCCCAGTGCAATGCTCTGCTGCAGCTTCAGAGCAAACCTCCACCATCCCTGCACAGGATTGCAAGGCTGGAGGCCTCTGCAGCCTCCACTGACCAAACCCCATCCCGGCCAGGCTGGTTCAGCAGGCAGGAAAGACAGGGTTTTGGGGTGCAAAGGAGGAAGGGGCAATCTTCCCTCCCTCCTCCATCTGTCTGTCCCATTGCAAGGCCATCATGGAGGTCCTGCCCACTAAAGTTACCTCATTCATCATGGTTTCATTTTGCTTGAGATGCGAGAGGGAGAAAGATCAGAAGCACCTGTACAATGGGCAGGCAAGATGAGAAAAACTCTTTCAGAAAGTGATCATCGGGGGGGGGGGGGGGATTTTCCAGCCTATC